>DF243586.1:0-37292 GCA_000507305.1 Breviolum minutum Mf 1.05b.01 | reverse complement strand
TCCCAAGAAAATCATGTTTTCAGCGAATTATATTTTTTGTAGTTTGTGTGTTGCTCCGGGCTGCCTGGTGCTGCTGTTGCTGCTGCTCGTTCGTTTTGTAACTTCCAACCTGGAAAAAAACCTTTAAATTTTGGTTTCAGAATTCTGTCCCGCGCCCATACCCAGTTTTGCGTGTGTGTTTTTCGAAGTTGTCCTGTTTTTTGTTTTCACGTCCTCCCGACCTACCCCTGTGGTTTTAGTCCTGGTTTTCACTTTGCCAATTTCCTTTTCGCTTTTGTTTGTTGTTCGTTTCCTCACCATTATATCGCTCCGCTCCCTTTGTTGCCGTGTTTGCGAAACGTTTTTTTAACAAACTTCTTTCCCTTACTCATAACTTTGGTTGCCCTTTGTTGTTAACGCTTTGTTGTGTTTTTGCGTTTTAGCCGCAAACGTCAACACTTTGTTGTGTTTTGGCGTTTTAGCCATAGCCGCGCACTGGGGAAAGTTTCGCCATTCAAAACAACTGTTGCGTTTGGCGTGTGTAATACAGAAAATAGAGTATACAGGATTTAAATTGAAATAGTAGATACATATAGAAAATAAATATGCGCGCATTACCTTATTTCTATACGTACTTGTATGTATTTTGATAATGTGTTTTGGACCCATAAAACTTTAGCAAGTAAAATTGGTTGTGAACTGCAAAATTTACTATTCACATTTTTTGTGTTTTTCGCAGCCGCTTTCGTTTTTCGAACGCGGCACGCAAAAAACGCAGCGTGCTTGCGCTGTTCCATTTGTGTCAGAGCCTCAACCCAACTAATGTTGATGTTGATTGATGCGTCGTTTGTGACATTTTCGGTGCTTCATATGGAATTGCGAGGATGTTGTTTGTTTGTCTCAGTTTTTTTCGTCATTTCAGTAAGGACAAAAGGGCAGACAAGTGAGCTAGGTGGTCACCTTCCGTTTGCGCAGCGAAATTTCAATTTATACATTTCAGGTGAGCTGGGCATGGCGGCCATGGCAACTGAAGCGGGTGTGGCAGCCGCTGGGACGGCGGCCGTGGGCTTTGGTCTTTTCAACTACAATCGTCGTTGCCCCAGTTGCCCATGGACCCGGAATGCGTAGTTCTTCCAAGCAACAAATGCTCTGTACAAAATGTTGCAACGGACGGTGATCTCATTTGTTCATCCATTCTTATTTGTTGGGTACATTGCATGATGGATATGTAGGATATAATGTTCGTTGCAGAGCCTTTACCATCGGACGTTTATTCTTGCTGTTGTTTGGCTGGGTTTACCCGTTTTGTTGCAGCTAAAAATTGACTTTGGACGTAAGGTGCCAATTACCTCTATGACGCAGAGTTCCGCTACGAAAGGCAAGCAGTTGGGCTGGAGTCTGCTCTTGAATGCTTGTGTCCAGGGTATCTCGAGGATATTCCTGTTGTTGTGGAAGATGGCCTAAATTTTCCTTGTGACGTTCTGGTTTTCATGCTTGCAAAGATTCCTACGTAGCAGTGTTGATACTCCTGAAGGAAGGTACTGTAAAACTTGCATTATTCTTTGCAGGATTCCTTTTGACAAGCCTGAAACGAAAAAACAAGTTGCATGATGCCTGCTTTGTCAGGTTTACGCAGGGGCGAGAATATGCTTGTGAGCAGCAGAATCAGCGGCTTGGTGCAGCTTCTTTTTTGCCATCAACTGTGCAATAGTCGATCCCTGTGATGCGTACAACCCGTGCAAGTTGTAAAGGTGACAGATGCAAAGGAAACAAAGTTTTTGCTTTGCGTCGATTCATTGGCCATGAAGGGCAGAAACCAATGTGATGGGTATCAGGCTTACGAAAGAGATCATCTTCAATCGAAACCTCACTAAGCATCAGCAATGAAATAACAAGGGTGATTTTGAATGATTTGGACGCGTATTTCCATGGCATGTAAATCTCAGACCCTGCAAAGCAACAATTCCTGAGACTAGGGTCACTAGAGTCACTAAAGTCCAGCCATTTTGCTACACCTGCCAAGGTATCGTAACGACTTGCGGACTCTTTCAGCCCTTACTATGGTGAAGAACAACCAATATGCTGCGAATCTGCCATGCTTAAAATATTGTACTTTGTTTGCTTCCTTCTCAAGTAGGCTACTGCACCTGGCAGGGTTTGGCGGCCTTGGATATGGCACTTTGCATTGCCCTGTACTGTGGGGAAGCTCAGGCTTTCTACTGACAGCTACACTGGGAGGCTTGTGATGGAGCTGAAAGCCAAGTTGTGGTTCTGTCAAAGACCCATGTACAATGTACATTATTTTTAGCTTCCTGTTGGTGGCCTTGTCGTCAGAAACAACCTCCACATACATTTGTGGACAAACGGTGTACGGATCACAATGTAGGTTACCTGTGTGCGTGCTTGTGTGCTGGGTGGGGCTGTATCCAAGTTGAGGTGCTGGTCGTTTGGGTCTCCATGGACCTTCACCGCCTGGTTGGATCATGGCGTCGGGAGCCCTAGAGGTTGCAACATGCTTCAAGATTCAATGTTCCTGGTGCTTTCCGTTTTCTGATTGCAAAACAAGGTCTTGAGTTTTTGATTGTTTCTTTGCCCGCTGAACGGTGTAGACATGCCTGTGTGTTCACATGGTGCTAGCCCACGTCGTTCTACATAAATACACAAAGCAGGGTATATTTGAAGCTTTCTATTTATTTTGTTTTGGTGTCTTGTGGAACTTGTGGATAGCCGCCTTGAGTCCTGAATTTCACGACTGCGTCTTGCCTTCAAGGCTTTGGCTCACGAACAATGCTTGCTCTTTCAGTCACTTGACCCAAATTGTGTCGGGGAGATTGTTTGGTTGACCTCAGAAGGGAAACAGATAGCAAAGAGTTTCAAAGCTGTGTAAACACGAAGTCATGGTGGGCTTAAAGTAATCACTAGGATTCACTAGGTTTCTTTGAACCACCATGCCAAATTGATTTGTAGGAGTTGTTTCTAGGAAGATTTGTCGCAGATGCGCCTGATCCCATAGCCATAACATGTATCATGCTTGCAAGCAGTTGGAAGGAAAGAAGTTAGATTCCTGATTCCTCTGCTGGTCCAATGGTTGGTTTCCGCCAGTTGGAAATCATTCATGGCTCGGAAGCATCTACACGTTTTCTATGCAAATGTGGAGGGTCGTTGCCCTTTTTTTTGACCCAAAGTGTGTGGTCAACCAAAGAAGACCGCTTCAGTCGAGCGGAATAGTTCATTAGTTCTTCTCAAAAGCCCAATAGCAGATTTTTTGGCTTGGAAAAGTGGAAAGGTCCCTGCAGGGACCCTCCTGAGAGGCATTCAAATATGCCCAATTTAATGTACAATAGTACAGCTTGTATATGGTTGTAGCAATTTGGACCAAAGTCAACTTCGCGGAGTATGCTCTTCGGGGCTTGGCAGGCTTCATGGGACTTGCCATTTTCTTGGCACTGCACGCATCCTTCAGGGCTCAGGCGGGAGACTGCATGGTCAAAGCTCTGCAGTTTGTTAGCTATTGTTAATTCAGAATTGAAGCATGGTGAACTAAATCTGAAAAATAGTTGGTGCATTGCTTGTGACCTTTTCTTTCTCTCGCTTGTGACCTCAAGTGCCTCTATGACAAGTAGGGACGTGAGATGTCTTTTCCATTGCAAAAGGAGAGCAAAACGTGATTCGAAGACAAAACAAAATACAATCTGATATGTGTGAGACTTGTGAATGGTGGCCTTGCCGAATTGGAAAACGAGATCCCTTCTTTGGAACTGTTGTGACAGACCGAGAAAAGACGTTGAAATGATCCAGACTATCTTTCGCCCATGTTTTTCCTTTGTTCACATGATTAAGAGAACCCACTCATATCTCACTTCAGTTTGGACCAAGATGAAGAGACCGCCCACCCATCCCACCCAAAACCTCTTCCCCCAATGGTCCAGGATAGAGCTGAGAGCAAAGTGATCACAGCCCCACCCCACCGCTCCCACACCCTCTGCAGATTCCAGGGTAATGAAATAACACCATGACAAAATCAGCATTGACACAATAGCTGCAGAAGCACCACTTCTTGTTTTGGGATCAGAGCGTAGTGGTTCACTCCCACAAAAGGATTGAAAGGAAATCAAGTGATGGTTAACGTTACCACTCCCCCACCAACCCTTTCCTTCGAGGTTGCAAGTGATCCTTAAAAAAGGTCATAATTGATCCACTTTTAGGGTCGCAAGTGATCCCGCTGCCCACAAAAATGGGGCCAGATAAATTGCACGCTAGGAATGTGTTACACAGATATTCGTACCAGCAGATTTAGCAGATTTGCTGGAGATGTGTTTTGTTCATGTCCACAGGCTGCATCCGTGAGCCTCCTCACTCGCAAGATCCGACTGCCTGTGCCTTCCATGAGGCAACTGGACAAGGCGCTCGCTAGGGGAAGGAGGATTGGGGCTGCAAAAATCCGAGGGACGTTCAAAAGGAGTAGCCACCCAGCGATAAGAAACATTTGCACAAATATATAAATGAAAAATGAAGAAATAAGTAGATTAATAGATCAGATAAACAGATATATAGATAGATAGATAGATAGATAGATAGATAGATAGATAGATAGATAGATAGATAGATAGATAGATAGATAGATAGATAGATAGATAGATAGATAGATAGATAGATAGATAGATAGATAGATAGATAGATAGATAGATAGATAGATAGATAGATAGATAGATAGATAGATAGATAGATAGATAGATAGATAGATAGATAGATAGATAGATAGATAGATAGATAGATAGATAGATAGATAGATAGATAGATAGATAGATAGATAGATAGATAGATAGATAGATAGATAGATAGATAGATAGATAGATAGATAGATAGATAGATAGATAGATAAAAAGATATGTAAAGAGATACATATTATGAACAGTAACACTTTCCGCACAAGATGTAGTAATTTGATGGTACTCTTTAAATTTGCAGCGCTCCTGTCGCCCACACCAGGCACGACGCTTCAGTTCTGAGTTCGAGCAACAACAGTGGGGCTGGGGAACCTGGAAATGGGCAGATCAGCTGCAATTTTCTTGGGCCTAGACCCGAGCATCATCTCAGAAAGAAAATGAGAATGGCCAGGATGGATCTTATATGATATGTGATATGAGATTTTTTTTTGATTCTCTGATCTTTCTGTGTATCCATCAATTGCAAATTGATCAATCCGATGTTCGATGTTTGGTTTGAACCAGGGATAGCAGCAGTTCAAACGTTTGCTGCAGAGAAAATGTTTTGCTACGGAACTATCTTGAGGGTGCTTCTATTGCAGCCGCCCTGTATTTCGCAATGTGGCCGTTGCACTCTGTATTCGGTATTTCTTGTTCCTGAATGAAACGGAAGCAACATGGAAAACATCTGGTAACTTTTGCTGAAATCAAGCCTTTGCATTCTTACACTATAAGGGAACAGGTTTTCCCTATGACTGTGTGCAGTGTTTCATGGTGATTTTGTATTTTGTGGCTTTGAGGTGACATCTTTCGTGTGCCATACATCTCCAATCCGGGTGTGCCCAAAACCGACGAGACGCTGGGGAGCCCAAAAGCGCAACTAGGGTTTTCCTCAGATACGATTTACATGAAACAAAGAAATCCTATCAGCAGACATTCTGCTTGTGCAAGCTTCCCAAGCTGTTTGCTTGGGCAAACTCAATAGCACATTTTGAAAGGATTGCCAGTTTTTCGCAAAGGATCTAGGATCTAGTAAGATGGGAGTGCCAAACCATGTGGACTTGTTGAGACGATAGACGGAAGAGTCTCGGAAATATATCTCCAGGTCTAGCAAGGTACAAGGTGGCCGAGCGCGTTCAGTTGGGGGCCTCATTGTGGGCCTTATGGCATTGTGGAGATGGCCACGGTAGAGATTTCGATGTTGCTGACTTTAGGCTTTTGTCCCTTAGAAACGTGATTTTGAGGGTTCAGATGACTTGGCAGGTAGGCAGCCTCATGTCTACCGTTTTGACTTGATCAGTTAAAACGAATGCGTAGTGTCAACGAAGTGAGCAGTCGAAAAACTGCAAGCTTTCCCGCACAGCAAACCATACAATCTGTGGTCACAGTACAAAGGGTCTAGATTGCTCGTGTAGCTGTTGGATCAAAACCAAGAAGTCCAGTGCCACCAAAATGGTTCCTCTTGCCATGTTTGGGCGGAGTGCACACCGAAGTGGAGCCACCGCCCTCGCAAGACATGCGCGGCCACAGTCAACGGCAAAGGCTATGGGAACACTGAGCATTTGGGCAATTCGTTGTTCTCAAGAGATATTGAATCGAACATGAATCACCTCCAGTCTCTAGTCAGTTTGAATTTTTGTAGTCTATTCCAAGAGGGTCCTCTCTTCTGCTGTCATGGCACATCCTAAAAGGTCTCATTTCAACAACTCCCAGTCATTAACCATCATCAACCCCTCAAAGAGCTGACAGCCTGCACGCCACAGTTGCATGCGGCCAACGCTCCTAGCCACGTGGCGGGGAGTGAATTGCCCTTCAGCGAGTTGAGGGAGAAGCCAATGACTCACACCACTCATTTGGGAAGGCCGGAGACAGATTTTGCGGATTGAATGGCAGATGTGATGTGATTTGGAGAAACCCGAGCAAGGCTTCTTTCCGAATCCAATGAAAGCGAAGTCAAAGTGCCTTCATTGGAGGCATCGTGCTATCAACCTGGCAGCTGGCGCTGCTGCTCTGCCATTGGAGGCGATGGCGTTAGCAGGGCTGAGTCAGTTGATTGAAGCTGATTCGTATGATTCGTATTCCTGATCCACGGTCCATGCTTCCAAGTCGGGCAGGTGCTGGAACGTGCAGCCAACAGCTTCGTGGAAACCGACCACAGTGGCATGAGTGTCTTGGGCAAGATGTGAAAATCAAACAATGGACTCAATGGACAGTGATTTTGGGGAGTGCTCATGGCAAGTTCATGCTGCTCAGGGTGTTCCATCCCGAAGTTGCCATGCTCTGTGCAGGTGTGGCTGAGATGGGTTACAGGACGAAGCCTTTCCATCGGATTATGGAGCGGGCAGAGAGTTCCCTCCGGAAGTTTCTTAGCATCCCAGAGAGCCACGAGGTGCGAAGTACAGTTTCCCTATTCAGTCTTTCAGAGTTCCTGGAAGTGGGTATATAAGTTGTTTCCCTTGCAAGGTGCACTTCTTCAATGGTGGTGCTACACTCCAGTTTGCCGCAATTCCTATGAACCTGCTAGGCAGGTCCAATCCATTGGCGGGCCATGTGGTTTAGAGTCTTTCGAGTTCAGAGTTTCAATCAAATAGAGTAACAGCGCGCCAGGCCACTCAATCCACGACAAACCTATCAGCAAAAAGTGAAAGCGATCTTTCGAACATTTCTCTGAAAAGGGCGAACAATCTTCCACCTTGGCACAGGTAAATCAGGTAAGAGGGTCCCGTGCAGTGAAACTGTTGACGATGTGTTGGAAAGCCAGGTGGTATCAATGAGGGAAAGAGGGCGTCCCAAACTCAGAAGTTTTCGGGGAGAACATGCTAGAAATTCTCGCTGTGGCATGCTTTCCAATTTCAAGTTGGAAGCGTTGAGGTGAAGTAAAGGAAACGCCCAAATTGAGGGACAATCAAGCTTAGCAATTTGTTGGCACAGCCGAGGGATGAAAACTCCCAAGCAGCTCAAACCCAGCTTCAAAAATAGATTGTTGCAATCTTACACAATATATCAGCAAGAGTTCAGACTTCGACAAACGTCTTCGAATTCGTCCCCTGTTTCCTGCGAAATTTGTGTGAACTCCAAATGAATTGATCTCACTGTGGCTGAACCAGATCTGTTGAGCTTTGAGGAACTACCTTATGAGTGGCCATTGGAGCGAGAAGGCGCGCAACGAGGCAAACCTGTTTGGTGAGGTCAAGGAAGTGGCAGTCGATCCAAAAGGCGGGGAGGGAAAAACTCTTCAGATTTGAGCTGTCGCTGACGGGGATTTTGACGTAAATCTGAGAGATTTTCATTGGATCTTTAGAGAAGGGCACTGGGAATTTCGATTGGCATCACCTTATCTTGGATTCCACTGGAACACTCTCACATTGTTGGCACCTTGGAGGTCTGTACTTCGAGATTCCAGACGGCCTCTTGACGACCCGCACCGGTGGAAGGATAGCCGGTATATTTGGAGACTGAAATCTTAAGGGCATTAGGCTGTTAGTGCACTGACACTATGATTATGATTTCATTTCATGTGATTTGCATAGTCTTGAAAGATGTCCGGCTTGACTTCAAAGAACCGAGGCTGCTTTGGAGCCTATTCTTAAACTTGTATATTCCTTTCAGATCCTTTCAGATTGCCAATATGAATTCTGTGAAACGAGTGAGGTAAAACCTGGGAGATGGACCGGAATGGTGCGTACTTCCACTACACTTCTGCTGATACCCGGCAGGGTTTCTTGGTTGAAACTTAGCACTGCTAAGAGTAGCCTTAGTATTTTTCATTCTGCAAGTTTACTACTGTAGTTGTGTAGCAAACATACTGGAGTTGATATGTATAAAAGAACAATATGAAACCCTGATAAAAATGGAGATTCTCCGTATCAACTGGTTAGCTAGATTCTGAACCATCAACAGTATCACAGGTATCACAGGTTTGCGCGATGAGGATTCTTGGGTCCAATTTGTGTCCACGGGTTACGACCAGCCAGCTGTTCTTCTCAGGCTTGGAGATCCGGGATTTTGACTTTGATGCGATTCCTGAAGGCTAGGTCCTTTTGGTCCCTGGATGCTTAAGCAACTGCGACTGGTGACGTAGCCAGAGCCAAAAAGCAAAAAGGGTTTCTGAAACAAACGGACAGAGGAGGGATGATATTCAGCGAACAAAAACCTCGGACGACTCTTTTTCTCTCTTTTCTCAACCGTGGATTGGGGATGTCCAAATCATTTTTTTGGGCCAATACACCTTCAAATTTTCAATATGGCACAAATGCAGAGACTTCGAAATGAATGCTCTCAAGATGCAGAATCTCACATGTTATATATGATATATTTTCAGGCATGCCAGTTTGCTGCGATGCATCGGTGACTCAACTACATTTAGCACGGGGGAGGTTGTGGTCAACAATCTGGGAGCTTTTGACTGCAGTTGGTGGTATATAATAAGGACAGGATAATTATTATGGTCTTTCGTAATTTCGATGTTTTGTATATTTTGCAGAACATCCTTTTACGAACATCATTTTACCAGAAAACACAATTTATGATGCTTTTCGAGAGTCCAATGGAGCATGGAAAAGGCACTTTGAAGTGGATTTGATCGTGACTCGAGAGTGACTTTAAAGCGAGGCCAATCTCGGCAGCGCGCCGATCGATGTGTCCAAGCAACTTGACTCAGCCAGAGAAGCGTTGCTGTTAATAGGCTCCATGTGCAGCGAGTAGGAACAACACCACACTCGCTGAAGGTTTTGATTACTTGAGATTTGCTTGAAGAGAGAAGTGTGATCTGAACTCGTTTCAAACCTCAGTTTTCTGCCAAACTGATGATGCTGTTTTAGTATCACACTTTGACATTGGTTTGTGCTCTGGTATTTTCAGTTGAACGGTCAATGATAGTATCTTAGACATCTGAGGTATTTTGTACTCTTCGCCCCACAATCATGGAAGTGGAAAATGTGTTCCTCCAATAATATTAGTTTCCTTTCATTTACAGTAGGGTAATTTTCCACTTGACCGATTATGGGAGAAAGGCAAAGGGTAAGCGCATACCTACTCATAGCGTGGGTCAAGTGGATGAACCAATGAGTTCCTCTGTTTCCTTAAAAGGCAATTTAGATGAATGCTGCTCCAACCCATTTGCACTGAGAGATTCGTGAATCATCGCACAGGTCGTTTCGAATCATTTTGATGTTCCTCTATCGGGCTGTGAACCAAAACTTCTGGACAGTTGGCATGACAAGATTTGACAACTTGTTTTCTTCAATCAAGGTACGGCGTTCTATATGCAGCCTCGCACAAGAACTTCTCCACTGCTGGAGTTTGCTATTCGATCATTCGCAGAGATTCTTGTTGATAGATCAGAGAGGTATGCTGCAGGTTGAGCCATTGCAGCTAGGCAGTGGTAGGCTGTGTTGACCTGCAAAGCAGCTACACACTGCGAAATGAAGAGTTGAACAGAATAGGTCGGTTTTATAGAAATTGCAAGGGATTGTAGTGAAGCTGAAGTACTCGACTGCCACATAATGCAACGAGGATATGTATCGAACTACTTAGGCTACCTTGCAAGTAACGAACATCCAATCAACTTTGAAGACGGTTTTCCTTCCCTCCTAGTTGCTGGAATGAATTATCTCAGTTGATTGCATTGTCTAAATTGTCTTAGTACCTTGCCATTTTCCTTGGTTTAGTTGAACGCACACTCCCATGGTCGTCGTGCCATATTAGTTGACCAAGGACTTGATCTCCAAGGAGACCCAGATGAAGGCCATTCCAACCATGTGCAACTGGAGCACCTTTCAGAATCCTGGAAGCATAGAATAGAGACACATCAAACTGATGGAAGAAATCGGTCTAACCAGTTGATCTGCATATATACATGATATCCACCATTAACGGCAGGATTTCTTCCGTTAATAGTACGATACTGTTCTGGCCTAGTTGTTGTAATTGGTGGAGTCATGAATCATTATTTGTTGTTGGCAAGAACATGTCATGTCTTTCAGAGCTGTCATATTCGGGACGACACTTTCACACTTCGCTGAGTGAGAGAAGTTTAGGAACGCTCCCAACAAGATCTACAACGTGCCAGTGCTGATGTCTGTGTGGATCCTTGCCTTTACCAACAGTGTTTATGTCAAGAATCTTCCAAAGCTACAAGAATCTGTGTCCCAGAAATTCAGCTTCCCAAGTCTACTACTCAAAACTTCCAATCCTTTTGTGAGGGAAGGGACAAAACCAACGAAAGGTCCGAAATCCATAGAAGATCATAGAATTTCATAGAGGATGGCATGAGGATGTAGTGAGTGCACTGGCAATGTCCAGGATCGGTGCCTTGAACACCGAGTGGATGATCGAGCGTGGAGGTGTTGAAGCCTTCCAAGAGCTGGCCATCACTCGATCTCGTTTGCTTTACGTGATCTGGATGCAGTCATTTTTCAACTTTGAAACAACATGTCCCTTCCTTTCGTATGATTTGTTTTGGTTTTGTTTTGTTTTTCATCTTGCAGAGCTGAGAATCTGGATGTGACAGAGTGGAGGGGACCTGTTGTACATTGGACCGGTACATTTTACCTTGTTACATGTACAGTATCCAAATATGTGGTATATATATAGTGCTATTATCGTACTATATGACATGACCTAAGTGAAGGAGATCTGTAATATTAAGCTTTTTGATTTAAACGTTAGTAGATAGTGATGTGGATGTCTTTCCACTTTCCAGATTTTATGCTTTTTGCGAAGAGTGTATCAGCGGTAGCATGCGGTACATAACCTCTTCATATATGGCGATTGCATTTGGCTCAAGACCACCGTGGTCAAGCTTGCACGGACTCGGTGAAGACTCCACAGCTTCACCCAACATTCGTGTATTGCGACCGAAAAACAGAGTGATTCCGCCTGCGCTGCATTCTCCATCACTAGAGTTGCATTGAGACCAACTTACTTAAGAACGTATTGTGTGGTATTACATCACCTAACACCTAGTCTAGCAGGTATAAAGCTATTCGCAGGTTATCAGCCGTATTTAGCCGTCGGCAAATACGCACGCTGAGCTTACGATTAGCACTCTAAGTGATGAGTTCAAACGAGACATTTTCGTTCGACAATGCTGCCCCAGTTGTAGCAGACAGTACGAACGATAGCCTTGAAAGCAGCGGAATTCACAGTAGTCAAGATGGATCGTATTCACAAGTAACCAGTGTTGCAAGGTCTGAATCTGTGAAGAGACCAGGACCGCCAATAGAAGACGCCGAAAGAGGAGAGACAAGACAAGAGAGACCTAGAAGTGCATCGTCATCATCCAGAGCACGCAAAGCATCAGCATCGTCGAAATCAGCCAGCAGACCTTCGTCTGGTAGGAGATCCCAAGAGAAATCAAAGAGAACAGGAGGATCCCCACAGGATCAAAGGAAGGGATTGAATGCCGATGAAATGTTGGAAGAGAGACTCCGGGAAATGTTGAATCAAGATAAGCAGTTAAGGAGTCAATTGAAGATGCTGGAAGATGAAAACTTTGCGGAACAAGTGATGTATAGCAACCAGATGAGAAGCATCAAGGATGAATGTACGGAATTTGATAAGCAATACAACCATGTATTGGATCGTTGGCGACTTGCCGAAGAAAACTCGATGTCTTTCGAGATGGAAATGAGATCTGAAGCCATGCTATTCCAAGAAGCCAGGGGATACATTAATGAGATGCAACAGCAGTTTGGCAATGTTATGCAGGAAGATTACGGGGCAAGCCTGAGAATCCAAGAACTTGAAGGATTGTTAACCCGAGAGAGAGCCACCTACCAAACCAATAATGAGAGGTTCTCGAGAGAGGCATTCCAAGAATTCGCAGAGCTTCGCGACAAAGCTGGTAGGATCAGGCTCGAAGCGTCAGAAGCGATCGCAGCCAAAGATAACGAAAGGATACAGGAAAAGGAATTACTGATGAGGCAAAACGACTGCACCAGATGAACGGTTTGTTACTGTCTGAACTGAGTTTCGCACAGAACGATGCAATACAAGCTGCACATACCAACAGTGAGATGCAGAGAATGAATGATGTGTTGCAGAAGAAAACGATTGAAGAAGAAACATACATTCGCAACCTGCAAGGTGAGATGAACGTCGTTCAATCACACCTGGGCATGGAGACAGCAAAGAGCGAAAGGTTACAAGTTAGGAATGAGGAAGATCGAACACGATATGAACAGAGGTTGAACCTTTTCATGTCAAATCCGAATGCAAACTTGTCTAGTGGCAAACCTAGTGATTTGGCCTCGAAAGTTGAGATACAAAGATTAAAACAAGAATTGGCCAGTGCGGAAGGAGCATTGGCGATTGTACCGGTCAATTCCAACCCATCAATGACAAAGGAAATAAATGAAATGAAACGGGAATTGGTCGAGTTGAAAAATGATCCGAACTTTCAGCGATTGGATCAAGAGATGTTCGAAGCACGGCAAGAGAGAAACATAGCGCTAGGCGAAAAGAATGATTATCGTGACGAAGTGAGAGAAGAAAAGTCAAAATATTGGAGCGAAGAAAAGGAAGCACGCCGTCGCCAGGAGGACATCGATAGATTGAGAAGTGACAGAAATGAATGGAGAGAGCATTATGATGAGTTACTTGCCCAATGGACAGCTGAGTGGGATGGTAAAGGACTGGAGTACAGTGAAGAGGGAGAAGCCCATGAAGCAAGGTCAGAGGTAAGTGAAGCCATCGCCTCGTTTATCGACATTGATAGGCCCAAAATATCGAGGAAAGAAGCGGACAAAGTTGTAATTCCCAATTGGCCCAAAATCCACGAGTTGGAATATTGGAAGTCACAAGTAACATCCAACATTGTTGCAGCGTGTGGAGATTTGGATCATGACGCATGGGTAAAATGGATTGCTCCATCATTCCGGCAATTACCCGATATCGATGGGGATTTAGCGAAGTCCGGAGATCAAAGATACAATTCAATCGATGTCAAGTTGGCCAGTGGTCAATGATGCAGAACGGTGGGGACCAAGCACGTGAGGTACTTCATGAGGCGAAATTGAAGATGGCTAAGGGATGTAGAGGGTCTACCCCAACACTGCTGAAAGGGAGACAATTGTTGGCCATGGTAATCGATAGCTTCAGGAGTGCATCGAATACGGATTTAGTGTTCACCATAAAGCATCTATATGACTTACCGTATCCAGGTGATAATGAAATCGTGCTGTTCAAGTCACAATGGAACGAAGTACTGGAACAAATGAGGCCAGGTGATGTGCCCAATGACATCGCGCTTCGTGATATCCTATACGATAAAGTGAAAGTTTCCAAGTTGATGGCATTCGATTTGCATTACTATGAAGGGAAAGAGGATAGTCACGCAGAGAAGACTTACCAATACCTCATGAACATGATCAGCAAACACATCAAGTTGAAACGCGAAGAAAAGAATCGTGAGTCTCAAGAGCAAAGCCTCAAGAATCTCAGGAACAGGCATAAAGCATTACCAGCTGCCAATCCGAACGGTGGTCCTACAGCGCCCAAGGGAGCACCTACGCCCAAGACAAAAGCACCTGCACCTCCTCCTAAGGAAGACCCTGCTGCTCCCGTTCTCGCTGACGCAAGGAACAAGATACATGAGAAAGGTGAGAAGGGAAAAGGGAAGGGGAAAGGTAAAGGCAAGGGCAAGGGCAAGAAGGGTGACAGATCGAGATCTCCTAGTGCGCCTAGGACCGCAGCAGAGAAGAAGAAAATCCCATGTAGATTTTACTTTGGATCGGGAACAACATGTACTAAGGGTCGAGATTGCGAGTACAGTCACTCAAAGGACCCACCAAGGGCTGACAGCCCTACTGGTGGGAGACGTAGTATATGTTATCCCTACCTACAAGGTAAATGTACGAAAGGGAAAGATTGCAAATATGCCCATGACAAAAGAGCATTAGCTGTGATAAAGGCGACTTCTAAAGCGGCTGCTGCAAAAGCTCAAGGGTCACCTGGTGGTACCCCTCGTGGGGGTGACCCCAAGGCAGCCCCATCGGGGAAACCAAAAGCCAAACCTTCTGCCGTAGCGCTGGTTGTCCACAGTGATGATGAGTCCGAGAATGAGTCGTTTTGCTCCGACTACTCAGTGGTATCTGAGATCGCCCAGAGTTGCTTGCGTAAAAATAATCAGAACAACAAAGTGAAAAAGAACAAGACGTTGAAGTTTAACAGCAAAAGGGACGTTGTGAAGTTTTACGTGAGAAGCAATGGTGTATGGAGCAAATCATTCAATCGGAAAAGGTTTGGGAAGAAGGTATCACACGAGGAACTCATTGACCAGAATCGTATTGACCAAATTAAATACGAGGAACTGAGATCAATGGTCAAGGGTATGGCATTAGAAAGGGCAGTGATGAATCCCAAGAAAGGCAACGCCAAGGGTACCCTCAACGGGACATGGAAGATTGATATCACAGTTAACCGGGATCAGAGGGCCAATGATCTGTTTGTCGAGAAGTTCTATCGCTGTGAAGATGATGATATGGGAAATACCGATTTAGCCAGTGCATATTCCACCGTGAAGATCCAGAAGAAAGTCAAGTTCATTATGGATACTGGCTGCGGATATGACCTAATATCACATAGAAAGGCGAGAGAACTTGACCTCGATACCTACGAGGGCGAAGATAGGATGGTGTTTATGACGGCAAATGGCATCACAGAGACAAGAACAATCACGGATTGTAGCGTAGATAGTTTCGATGAGGATCCGAAACCATTTGTTCTGGGTCAAACGCCAGCGGTATTTTCAGTAGGAATGAGGTGTATGAAGCAAGGATATACATTCGTATGGCCCCCCAAGAACAGCCGTTCATGATCAACAAAGACGGAATGCGCATAGACCTACATTCCAAAGATGACATTCCCTACCTAATACCTGGTGAAGGATCAGAACCCCATAAAGAGCAATTAGCAACCGACCTCCACAATCTCATCAACCAAAAGGTATTAGTCGCCGACGTACCTGCGGTTGCTGGAGAGGATGGAGACGGTGATGACGCTGCAGATGAAGTAGTCGATGGAGATGATGGGGGGGTTGCTGATGAGGAAGGGGAAGATGATGGAATGATTGAGGTTGATGTACATGAAGGTGAGCCCAGGCTAGCTAAACCAGGGGCACTGAAGGCCGAAGCTAAAACAATAGCCCATTTGCTCACGCACCGATACAAGAATCCGTTCTGTCAGTCTTGCATTCGTGCAAAAATGAAACACTTCAAGACATATAGAGGTGCGTTCAAACGCAAGCTGAAGAAGTGGGGTGACCTTGTCACATTTGACTTCGCTGATCTCGAGAGGAATTCATACCTTAATGCTTGTGATGACAAGGAACTGTTGGTGATCAGGGATAGGTTTACGGGAATGATTCAATCCTTTCCCATGAAAGAGAAGGACACAGATAACATCGTACTGAGCATCAAGAGGTTCGCGGGAAATCGCAAGATTGCATTCGCATACTCGGATCAAGCCCCGCAATTTGTCAAAGCATGCAAAGAGCTTAAGATAACGTTGGATACCTCGGTACCGGGAAGAAAGGTCACTAACTCATTGGCTGAGAGAAACATTCAGTTCTTGGTAGGTGTAGCAGCCACGTGCCTGCTGGAAGCAGGGTTGCCAGCATGTTATTGGTCTTATGCCGTGTCATGCGTATCACATTTATTGAACATTGAAGAACTTGAAGACGGCTCTGCATGGCAGAAGATGCACAAAGAAAAGTTCAAAGGACCTGCAATTCCCTTCGGTTGGGTGGGTAGGTGACGACTTATCTAAGCTATCCATTGACATTTATGCAGATGCTGATTTTGCCGGTTGTGAGGATTCCCTGCGTTCCACCTCTGGTGCTCACATGGTAATCCAAGGTAAACATAAACGATTTCCGGTAGCAGGTGCAAGTAAACGACAAGGATGCGTTAGTCATTCAACCCCTGAAGCTGAAATCGTTGCAGCAGACTTCGCGCTGCGCACTATGGGAGTTCCAGTAGTTGATTTGTGGCGAATCGTAGCCGGAAAAGAACCCCAAATTGTTTTCCATGATGATAATCAAGCTATGATAGCAGTCATACGCAGTGGGAAGAACCCCACCATGAGACACATTGAGCGATCACATGGAATCAGCATTGTTTGGATGCATGAGATGTTCCTATTGTCGTATATTATCCTGATCTATGAAATCACATCTAAGATGGCGGCCGACATTCATACCAAAGCTTTTCGTGACCCCATGGCATGGAAGCGGGCATGTATGTTGATCAACGTTTTGGACGAGAAGGATATTTCGGGAGATGAGGTTTGGGATATCATGCAACCAACCCATGATGTACAATCTGGTCAACGCCAGAAATTAGTGCAATCAACAGGGACCATTCCTACATTCCAGTATACCAATACCCCTGTTGTGCCTAAGGAAGTTTATACTCCGGGTATGACCGGCAAGGTTGGAATTCAGGAAATCGAAGGATGTGATCCCATTTTCATTGTCAAGTTACCCAAACAATATAGACTAGCACCACCTAGTCTCAATTTGGATTCGTATTTACGATCTACATGGTTTTTGAAACATGGATCTTGGCAGTGTGTGGAATCTCGACAACGACCTATTGGTTCTCAGCCTATCACAGAATGGGTAGAACGTGCGCTGTTTCAATTTCACCCACTCCAGAATACTGTTCCCGCTCCCATTCAGATGAATCATGGGCAACTTATTCTGTCATTGTTACCACTTCTCGATGTTCCACATCACCAACGACAGCACATCCACTCACTCCCAATCCGACCCCTACAGGTGATCAATGCCCTCACACGCATTGCTCATGGGGGGAGGGGGGACTCGTATATTCGGAGTTTTCTCACCACTTTCAAACGGCGAGTGGATCGAGCGGTGATAGTTACAAGGGATTTCGAGAATATTATCAAGAGAATCAACCATCAAGAGTAGCCCTACTGGTAACAAATGATGTGCCTGAAGATTATTGGGAATGGGGACCAAGGAAAGTCAAAAGAGTACACAACATGCCTAGAAAACAATTGTACCTACCATTGGACATAGTAGATTGTCCTGTTGACCCCAAGTTCTTTAGGGATTCTAGAACCACAGTCATGGTCACGATGAACGATGATGGCAGTACTACAGAGACAACCATCCAGGACTCGTGGAGTGATCTAAGACAGGAGAATGAATGGACGGGACACACTGAATTTCAGGTTTCGTCTCGCTTTGGGAAACAACAACAGGATGGGTCACAACAACCGGGGTCGATGTTTTCACTTGCCGTAATCCCCAAGAAGCTTCAGACTGGAAAAGAAGCTGTTGACATCTTCGATGAAGTCAAGATCCGAAACGATGTCTGCAAAACGAACAAGCACTTGCGGTTGGGATTCGGGGATAGGAGAAATAGACCACGGGATGAGAGGTTAGAGCTGTTACTTTGTGATGAAGATCAACATGATGATAGATTGGGTAACATCTATATGACCCTGATAGGTGCCGATGAAAGGCGACCAAGGCTGGTACTGGTATGTTCCGAAGAGATAAACTGGTTCACCAAACTTGAGAAAGTTGTTGGACAGTATATGACAATAGTTACGATCACTGCTGATGATGATCTTCTATCTCTGTATGGGGTGAACAAGGTAAGAGCGTGTCTTAGGGATGAGAATGATGTCGTGTTCTTCGCCGGACCATGTACAGGGGGGTCATCATGGGCAAGATTGAACAAAACACGAAGCATCGAAACGGCGATGTTAATACGTAGAAGACAAATCATGTTCTGGAAACTGTTTGACGTGTTTGCCCACTTGATGAAAGCAAGGGAACTAATCAAGTTCAAGTCTCTGTTGGAATTGCCTCGTCATTGTGACTATTGGAAGGACTCACGAATGATCAAATTGGTTGAAGCCCCCGACAGTTTTATCAATGATTTCGATGGATGTTGTTACGGGCTGAGGGAACAGTATAGTCATCCACCTAGGTACATCAAGAAACCATGGAGGATTGTTTCCTGGGGGGTAGATTTTGGTGATTCGTTGTCCAGGAAGTGTGATGGTAGACATGAACATGCACCATGCGCAGGCAGAGAGACGATAGGGACACAAATATACACGTCAAACATCGTATCAATTATATTGAAGAAACTGAACGAAAATATTGACAGTAAAAGGATCGTTCTATCAGATGGTGAATCACGCCGCAGCCCATTAAAAGTTCGAACCGGGGGAAACAAGAGCAAGGCAGCTTGTGTTGTCGTGCTTCGTGTCCATCGAAAGGTAGACTCCCCTTCCGAACTCATCCCAAATCTGCGAAGCACCTTTTCTACTAGTAACCTTTGTGGCCGCCGGCTCATCGGTGAACGTGAATTGGTTGCGGAAGCAGTTGAAGAAATCGAAGATCCAACAGACAAGATGGCGGCAAGTGCAAGCACACCTCACCCGACACAACCTGTCGTGCCAGGATCGGGTGGTGGGACACAAGACCTATTCCTCGCCAATCAAGGATCCATCGCAAGAAGATCGTTAGCCGTGATTAACACAGTGTTCCAAATGTCCCAATTGGGAAACGCGACCACGTTACCCAAATTCAAGATCGGCATTGGAATGGACATATCACACGCAACGATTTGGTGCCAGGATGCATTCAGGCTACCGACCCTTGTTGCACTCTCGTGCTGGTTCATGACAGGTCCGATCGATGATGAAAGGAGCAGGATCTGGCTGTACAATTTGCATAGGTACGCCTGCCAGCTGGATTGCGAGAGAACATTGAAACAATATGTTAACAAGGTGAGGTTGTTAATCAAAGCAATCCAGCAAAGGATAGGGTCTGAGGAAGGAAAAGGGATTTTAGAGTGCTTTGCCGATTCAGAGTTCATCCAGAGGGTAGACATTTTCTGGGATGACTTCGAGAAATACGTAGATTCAAGCACATTGCCAAATGTAATGATGAAATCGTCGCTCGAAGACGCATGCAGAAGACTGAGGAATGGTACGCTTGTGAGCACTGGCTTCATGCTGGAACATGTGCTGTGTGTTCAGAAGCAAAATTGACCGGCAAGGAATATGACGATATCGTCGAGTACGTCGCATACTGCCCAAATTGCACATCGAACTGGTGTCGTAAATTCCACTTCATGAGTTACGATCCAGAGGAGGCCGACATCATGCTTCGATGGGCAGCGTCAATCATCGTGCGCGAAAAGAACCTGTCAGTGTTCTGGGGGTCCCTTGACCCAGGAAGTGACATGTCGTTGTGGATGAGAGAAACCATTCGGGTTTTTAGGACTCACCCGTCAGGTATAGGGAAATATGTGTCACACCTAGGGACAACAAGGATGCCAGCTAAGGCGGCAGCCAACGCCATGTTCTCCGGACAAGGCGAAACACTGAATGTAGATCGTCAAAAGGTCCCTGGACCGAACGGCAGCATAGTCGACCTGTTTCAATTCACGTATGACCACGGGAATAGGGTTTATGCTGACTACATGAGAAAGTTGTTCCCGGCAGATGTGATCAGAGAATTGTTTGGTGGGAGTGAAGACCCCAAAGAAGAGGCAATTGGAGATGGCGTTGAAATATGTCTTGGTATCCTGTGTATCGCCCTAATGTATGAGGGTTGTGAGCAGAATTACTTTGGATGGACAGAAGTCAACGACGTCCTGACGGGACTCGAGCAATCCTTGATCACGTTCAATGCATCGGCATATCCCACGGGTATAAGGAACCGCAAGATAACTTCCAGCAACAAGAAGAAGAGAGAGGTTTTTACCCATGAAGAGTGCCTAGAGGTGCCGAGCGAAGTCATCCCTTTTACCAGACAGCCCGTTGTTCCTATCATGGACGAATCAATTGTTCAACCACCGCCAGGCGAGGCAACTATGCCTCCACCATCCGGAAGCACGGACGCCCGACATGCCCGACGCAGCCCAAGCTACCGAACCTACGGAGGGAAAGGGTTTTGGCGATGCCTACCCGAGTACCGAAGTTAGGGAAGGTGGTGCGGTTGCTGCACCGGGCAGCGGTGAAAGCAAGAGAAGGAAGATCACTCCACAGGCTCATATCCACAATTTGTTCGGCAGCACCCTTCGTTCGTTGAGCAGCATCATTGATACCCAAGAAATCTGCGTGAATTGTTTCAGCAACGAGCATACAATCGAGGACTGCCCAAAGGATGGAGCTTCAGATTGGAAAGCGGCATTGTTGTCCATCCAAACTGGATTCGCATCTCGCCAAGCTGAGATTGATGTGGAAGTGATTCCTGATGATGACGAAACTCCAGATGTTGAACATGATGCCGAACAGGACACAACGATGGAGGACATCCAAGATGATGATCAGGAATCGAAAGATGAGACAACTGCAAGCAAAAGGGACAACATCTTATTGCATCCAGAAGCGAAGAGCTTAGAGGAGATCATTGGAGCAAAGGTGGTAACCAATGTGCATGTGGAAGATAAGAACCCGAGGAATTTTGGTTTCAGGGATATCCATCACATGTTTGGAGAGTTGCACGAGCATATTCAGAAGACCAAATATGTCCCACAAAGAGATCACAAGTCAATGGTGGATCAGACAAACATGTCCAAATATGAGGATTGGACGAAAGAGATGAGGTATGGAAAGGCCGTGCCCATTGGGTCGAGGATGGCACCATTTGCCGATAAGAAGTGGGATGTATGCGGTCAATACTCCACAGAAATGTTCGGAGATCGGAACCTTCGTGATGAAATGGCAAATCGAACAAGAAGGTGGAGTAATGTGTTGCGCCACAAGATTGGGCAAGATGGTCCTGCTGTCGAATGTGACGAAACGGGATGGGTTTCTGTTGAGAACTTCATCCGAAACGATCACTGTTGGGACACGGGAATGCAAGAGAGAGCATATGACCATGCATCACAGACATATAGAGAAGACATCCTTCAGAAGAGAAGAGAAGAGTTGATGCACGGATTCTGGTGGTCGATGAATTTCAGACCTATCAAGAGAAGATTTATGATGGTCGCACAAGTTGCCACACCTGAAGACATGGGAGAAATCCAAAAGTATGAAGATCCTGCACTGTATGAAGAAAGCCTGGGAGACAGACTTGTCGAAGCAAAAGGATGGTTGAGGCCAATGGCCATTCGTGCAACTTCGGGACATTCGTTCACAGGCGATCACAGAAATCCACTACTTGTCAACATTGATCATGAAAACGTGAATATCAGATTGACCCATGAGTTCGCGTCTAAGATGGCTGGAGGATACCATGTGACCGAGGTTCGCAACCTTATGTCAATCGTCAATGCTGGCATCATCCCGGGAGGAGGATATGGGAGCAGAGATCACGCATTCTTTGGAGAGTTTGCCCCATGGGATCCTAGGAACAGTAGCACTTTGAACTATTTAGGAAGCGGAAATGAGTACCTGCTGGTGTTGTATGTACCTGCCAACAGACTTCTGAAATACAGATCAAGCATTACATACAATGGAGACATCGTTGTGATGGACACAGTACCATTTCCAGAAGTGCAAGAGACCTGGATCTCCAAGAAATCGCCAGGTAGAAGATACCCTGCGCAAGACCCTGTTCGTATAACCAGCCACAAGGTGGTAGATGAAGTTGTTATCCAGTGTGAATATGCATCAAAAGCGGCACCGCCACCTGTCATCAGAACACTGATGGACAGATTCGTTGACAAAGCAACGGAGATCGGAAGAAGTGACATCGTCGATGAATTAGGGGCTGCATGGCAAGCATATTCCAGAAATGCCAACAACGGCAAAGCCGCAGCAAACATGGGAGTCGCCATGGTATTGGCAAGACATGATTTGTTTCCCAAGAAGTGCCTCCAAAACAGAATCTGTCCAAACTGCATGTTTGAACAACCGAAATTCTTCTTGTCATGCCCGCAGTGCAGGGGAAAGTTCATCAGTGCTGGTACGATGAATCAGTGTTCGCCGATCCTGATTTTGTCTACCAGGGAAGAAATTGATGTGATGATTCGTGAGAACGAAAAAGCCCTTGCTGAACTTGATTTTCCTGATGATGATGCATTGGAAAGTGAAATCAAGGTTGATGATGATGAAGAAATCAAGAAAGAATACTCACCACGGGATGACGAGATGGAGGTTACTGGTGAGCAAGAAGAAGAAGCCGAGATTGTTGATGTTGATGAATCAGACTCCTTGGAGGTCAACCAAGAAAGGTTGAAACGCGACCTCATCAATTACAATGGGGGGGAACTTCTCAACACCGATCCGGAAGATCGCATCACCCGATTCATCTTATTCAAGATAGCAGACTTTTGTGTGCATCAATATGAGAATTGGAGGAGATACGTCTTCTTTGAGACCGACAATGAAAGAGCAAAGCTTCTTGCCCAAGGGATACGACACNTACGACATGACATCACAGGACAAGACCACCCTGTGTTGAGAACAGGACTTGGAGGACCATTTACACTGGAACGAGGACTCCCTGTGACAGTTGATGAAGGTACCCTTCGTGACTTCTATGAGGATAGAGCTAAGGCACCAGGAGCAACACTAGATGCGGAGGAAAGAGTCAGGAGGTACAAGTTCAGTGTAATGGTGACAAAACTGATCGAGGCCCTCTATCGTCGAGGCTACGAACTCGCAGGTGATTTCAGGACACGTGTCCAAGCGTGTAACTCAATGAGCGAACAGACCACAACGGAAGCCATGAGGTCTCGTGCCCAACTGCGAGAAGATGTAAGCGTTGTAGAGGCAGCCATGAAGGAAGCATTGAGGATTGCATACCCTGACTGTATGACGTTTTCGTTCTTCAGTAATCTCAATCCTCCAGGCAATCTGAAGATCAGTGTACATGACTTCCAATCGTTCTACGTTTCCAAGAACAAGAAGAAGATTACTGGCGAAATGGTACATGTGATGCACTACTATGGAATCCAGAACGTACCGGCATTCGAGGAACTGGCAAGCAAGCACAGAAGGAACAATGTAGAAAAGCCAGTTGTGTTGAAATTCCTCATCGACAGCCCCGCTGGGGGGATGCGTGGATTCAACATGTTGATGCCAGCAAGATCCAGTGAAGTTCAGAGGGTTGAGGAACAGGATGTGGTAATGGGAGAAACAATTGTAGAAGAGGAGAAAAAGGATGAGATGGGGGTAGTGCCTGCAGAACCAGTGTCAAGTCCCGATACCGCAGCAGACGATGTATCGATGGATGATGAAGAGAAGAAAGCAAACAAAGCAGCACGGCCTGATCCTCCGCTAGCTCCCATCATTGAAACTCCTGACCAAGAAGAAGATGCAACAATGAACATGGGTGAGCCATCGAAGGGCACGGTGGAAAGAATTGAGGAAGCACAAGAGACCGAGGATTTAGCCGCCGGCTTATCCGAAAGTCAACCAAGCAAGCCCGTGATATTGAAACCACGGCCACCAACACCTCCTCCGATCATGAAGGCTCATGCAAAGCCGAAACCGAAGGAGGGAGCGATGCCCAAGGACTTCACGCCAGGCAACCAGCCGGTAATGCCTAAGATGACCACTCAAGTTCGCCAAGTGCCCAAGAAAAGTGAGTCAACCACCCAATCCAAAGGTTCAGAGACAGTCGTAGAACCGAAATCAATACCGAAGCAGCCACCAAATCCGCCTCCAAGTCCAAGGCAGAAAGAAATGGCAGCTGCAGCCGCAGCCGCAGCCAAGGAAAGCACAGCAGCCGCACCTCCAAAAGCGGCAGCCGTCGAGCAAGTGGCCAACGATGGGACTGCAAATCAGCAAGATGATCAACTTTGGGCAAGCTATACAGGGACCGGACCTGATGTCCGGGACCCTCGTCCCTCTAACACATTGACCCAACAGAACATTCATCCACGAGCCCGTGGAAGAGGAAGAGGTGGGGGGACATGGCAACCCGTCGCCAAAGGAAGATCCAAAGGCCACGCTCAAACCTTGAGCGAAGTATGGGATAACGACTATAGCGATGACTGGTCGGTTAACCCTACGGCATCCTCTTCGTCATCATCATGCCGCGGTAAGGCACAACATCAATATGAAGATTGGATTGCGACTGGACTCAGAGGATCAGTGGAAGAAGTTCGTCATCTTCTACAATGGTACTATCCTGATCAATATACCTACCATCTTGATGAGTTCTGGTATGGCACCTATGACGGCCAGTGGTATGTGAATGGTCGAAATTGGAGATGATCTATATCACGAAGGCCGACATATGAGAGAGGGTAATTCGAACAACCCTTGTGCCTGATGCCCACGTCTTGAAGCATCACAAGTATTTTGCACGTAATTCTTGCACGCACGCAGTAGCACTGCTTCTCTAGAATTGTTTCAATGGCTGTGTTCCGCCGGATCCTGCCAAAATCAAGTCTTTGTACAGAGTAGATCTCGATTATTCTTAGTACGTCTTCGGTAGAGTTGCACTGTGAAGTTTTGCGTAGTGAGATGTGTTTAACTAACTCATTGTTTCAAGCCATTGCATCGCCAAAATCTGCATCTGCTCTCCACACTCTGTGCGAAGTCACAGATGTGGGGGGTGCGAAGAGTGTATCAGCGGTAGCATGCGGTACATAACCTCTTCATATATGGCGATTGCATTTGGCTCAAGACCACCGTGGTCAAGCTTGCACGGACTCGGTGAAGACTCCACAGCTTCACCCAACATTCGTGTATTGCGACCGAAAAACAGAGTGATTCCGCCTGCGCTGCATTCTCCATCACTAGAGTTGCATTGAGACCAACTTACTTAAGAACGTATTGTGTGGTATTACATCACCTAACACCTAGTCTAGCAGGTAGAAAGCTATTCGCACTTTTGTAGTTTGCATGGACTTCATGGACCCCATGTGGTATCAGCAGAAGCAAGGACTTGATCGACAATTCTGATGGATTCTACAATACCTTCGTGAACGACGAGGTGTCTTGGATAGCAACCAAAGCCTGTCCTGTCCCAGCTGCAGTCACTGTAAGTTGTCAGGAAGTCTGTTTTCTGACAATGTGAACTCTGGTGATACTTTGAATGATGCCAGTGTATGGCTCAACCTCTCAACTGGAATCCATGCTGTATTGCATTTGCTCGTGACACTGTAAGGCATTCCGATCGCGTATGCAAGTGGTCTTTACCATTGGTAGTGGCAGTGGCAAGGATCACGAATTGGTGGAGAAACTTGGTGGAAAGCATAGCTGACCAAAAACGTGAATCGAAGTTTGTGGTCAGCGGTTCTCCAACTTTTCTTGTGTTGCAAGAGAACTGGAGTTGCTGCTGAGAGAGACAAGATTTGTAAATATGATATATCTGACATTGTATGTACTTGTTTGATTGATCAGGGGACAAACAAGACTTTCACTACCCTTTGCAAGTGATGGTTGGAGGCGACATGACAGGCAGTGTGCTTTGGAGAGATCTGACTACAAGCCTTTGCATCTGAGGAAATTTTTGGAGAAGGCAAACGATGAGCTGGGATGGTTGGATATTCGTTCCCATCCCCTCGGACTTCCTTCAGATGCCATTCGGGTGACTCTTCCTGACGTGCACGTTATCTGGGTCTAAGTCATGGTGATTGTCATTCAAAAGTGATCTAGAGCTGGGATTCTGTAGATTCTGAAATTCTGTGGTAAATTGAGAGGAAACCATCCGAATGCAAAACCATCTGACTGCGAATGCTGTGCCAACTCTGTTATGATCTTGGGGATGGGATGGCCAGCATGCACTGTGGACTGGAGAGAAAGCACAGATGGTCAAAACTTCTGGTTTCTGGTGATCCTAGTCAGAGAACTTCGCGAATTGTAAAAAAGCCCAGGTAACCATGTACAACCATCAGACTCTGGAGACAATCAAGGCCATGGGTTTGAAACACGGGGCATTTGCGAACTGAGTGGGCGAGATGAGAGGGATGACCTGGAGCATGTCAGCTTGTGTCTTTCTCTCTTTCTGTCTGTGCAAGCCACGAAGCTGACACTTGTGAACCCATGCAGGTCGTGAGAGATTTCATGCACGAGTTCCAGCTGCTTGGGCAAGATCTTTGTGTTTTGGTAAGAGCTCTCTGTTGGGCAGATATGTAAGCCTGTAAGCAGTGTCGTGTCTGAGGAAGGAGCATTTCGACCGCAGCATATACAACTTTGAGATGCACAAGGACAGTGACCCTATTCCATACTGCTCCTCTTCCATCTCAATAACGTGAAATGAAAGCGTACATGGATGGTGATCTGTAAAGGAGGTTGCAAATAAAATCAACCAGCCTTAACTTCCTTCGGGCTGGAAGTCACTGTCAGATGCAGTTGGCTTATCAACAGATCAAAAGACCATCAATCATTCCAGCTTGTGTTTGATTGCCCAAGCATTCCTAAAGCAACCGACGCCCCACGACCAGATTGTGCCATGTCAGGACAGCAGACCTGCAGCAATGGCGTGAGACAGGTGGGGAACGGGAATGATGGATGCACACAATTGACAATTTCCTGGCACCTTTGGTGTACAGTCAGAATCAATAAACAAAATGTCCGCATTTTCGTTGACTGGACACGATATCGCCAAATGGACTCCATCTTGGATGCTGATGCCAGGTGAGAGTCCCAGCTGAATGGCCCAGTAGAGTTGGAAAAAATTAAAATGAGGAATCAATGAGAAAAGTGTCTACATGTGTTTCTGAAGTCGGCTTAACTTTTTGACATCGAGTTTGTAGAGACATTGGTGGCCACAAAACTTTCTTTTCAAGGAAATGAGCTCAAATGATTAGTTGCTCTGTGGCAAAACTTGCACAGGCAGCAGCTTCGTTCAGCCAAGGTATTTTGTGCGTCTTTGTGGACGCTATCCCCTCAGTGGGGATTAAAACTAGCTGAGTGGTAATAGCATTTACTTTTGCTGATGTTCTTCCGTCCGCCTTATTTTAGTCTTTAGATTCGCATCGTGTGTTTCATGACTCCTGCTCCTGAGAGCAGTGCGCAATGTCAATCTCAAAAAAAATGCTCGCCACTCAGCTAGTGAGAATACTAGAATACCATTTGTCAGAAGGGGATTTTCAAAAAGGCTGCGACCCCGAGCAGGATTGCTGCTGGGATGGGTCCTGCTTTAGAGATCCTGTAGGAGGATTAGGAGTTGCATGTGAACCACATGCGCATGGTCATTCTCAAGCGCGGAAAGCTGGGCGCAGTAAGAAGCTGCGTTGGTCACAAGAGCACAGGTCATGCTGTCATCGCTTTTCGGATCGTTTTACTCTTCTTGCCAACAGTCATCGAAGTGGAAAATGGCCCTTTTGGAGCCTGAACTCATCTTTCATGAAATGGGAGGAGTATGTGATAGTAGGCGATGTGGCGATGAGCCTTGTGATCCTCAGCTCCTTGATGGCTTTGACATCCTCTGGACCGAATTTTACACATTGCGAAACAGCGTGACGTCGCTGTTCTCTTATGCGACGCAGTTTGCAGTTGACACAGTTGTACTTGGAAAAAAGCTCAAGTTACAGATATTTACGACTATTTGATTCCCAAGACATTTTTGCACAGCATAATTCTTTTTTTAACTTGATCATTCTTGGAGGTTATATAATAATGAATTTATAGTCTATAGTACTATTTGATCTGATTTACTGTGCAATAGGTTTGTGACACAAATATATTCGTTGCAAGCAAATCATGAATGTTGTTGCATCTCTTGGAAGCTACACAGTTTTAAGATAAGTTTGAGAAGTGTTTGAGTTCGACAACCTATACAAAAGCTTTTTGGTTAGGCAGATAATCGTTGCTGCTTGTTGAGATTTCCGAAAGAATGAACATGCTTTTTTTTTTTAAACAATCTGATTCATTTTACTTTGATAGATATTAGAAGCTCCTGGGCTTTCATGTGCGCCCTGATTTGAAAGCATAAGACAATATCCTCCTCCCTTTCCACCTCATGATCATCATCCTCATTGTCATCCTCACCCTGATCCTCATCCTCATCCTCCTCGTCCTCCTAATCCTCATCCTCATGACCATCCCTCCTGATAATTGTTGAGATTGCCAAAATGCTTTGTTTAGCAAACACCATCTCTGGATCTCGTCCCCCGATAGTTATTGGAGGAACTGAGGAGCTCTGACATCGCATGCCTTTTGCAAAAAAGGAAATTCTTTTGTTTCAACTCGCGTGGAGCAACTGCAACCTGTGAGTAGTATCTCTCGCTGTTCATGACCGTTTGATGCCTGTAGCGTGCGATTTCCAAAAAGTTCATACCGCTTTTTTGTTAATTGGAAATCACATTTGAACATCAAAAGAGCTGAGCCAATTTCAATCCAACTTGATTTGTGATTTCGGTCTCGTTGTCATCGTGATGATGGTCAGGTGTCTCCTGGACGCCGACCGCAGGCGAACAAGGCCTCCTCCTGGATTCGAGAGGCTCAACGGGAAAGATGGGTGGTTGACCTGAAAGTCAAACAGCAAAGATACTCACTAAGCATGGATGATGGACTAAATTTGTGGCACATCCAGGATATCCGGTCGCTCGCGTCCTTTTGGGGAGTTCTGCCCTGCCCAGGAGTTTGACACTGATCGTGCAGGCACTGTCACTGGAACAGTGCAGCCTGTAGGGAATCCAAGTGACTTATTCCAAGCTGACCAGTGTACCACAACAGTTCACCATTTTCTAAAGCTACAGCCTATACAGGGTGTGAATTGTACAATTTGGCTGGACCCTTCCATTCAAACCTTAGTTGACCAGAGCTTGCAATGAAGCTGATTTGAGCGACCCGCATCTGTGTATCGAGGGCGCTCTCCTTCCATCCGACGCTGCACCAGAACACTTCCGATTGTATGCAGCAGTGCAGAAAGAGTGGTTTCAGCTCTGGAGCCCAGCTTCCAGAGCTTCCATGCACAAACCAATTAAAACTAAAGACGACAGGGTCTGATGATCTACCTTAGGTGGAAAGGTGCACACAAAGTTTCAAGAAGCCTACTGTCCAGAGTCCTGCTAGCCCTCCAAAGAAGCACGTTGGATGTGTTGCCATTGAGGTATGACATCTATGCTCGTGTGTGCATGCTTCTGGGCTTCTCTTCCTTTGTGCAAGCTTTGGCTTTCTACGGTCAGAAGACCTAGACCGCAGCAAAAGCTTGCTACGAGAGCAACTCTGGTGTTTCACGGTTTGACTTTGACTTCCAACATTTTTTGTACCGCTTTGTCACGCTTTTCCATTGTTTTGTTAGTCCAATGTCAATGCTTCGTTGCCCGCTAAGCCAACGGACACATTGTGGTGGAGTTGCGTGGGTTCTATGTGGCTCATGCCACGGCCTTTGTGTTGGAGGTGGCTGGGTGTACTGGCTGCTAGGTTTCTGGATTGTGGGAATAGGTGAACAGTGTTGGCATGCTGTGGTCACACCAACATAGCTGTTCTGAAGAATTGATGGCTGTGCACGAATGATGCCATATCTCAAAGTAACCCCTATTTTCCAAGCCATCAGTTTCAATCTCTTTGGTTTAAGGCTTGTGGTAAGTGGAGTCCTTCCAAGTGGTCAACTCTTTGTCGACCTCCATGCATGATAGAAGAGCAGCGAAAAAGCAAGCCTTGCAGTCCTATTTGCAAGACCGGAAGGCAAGTAAGAAGAACACTTCAATCAACGTATCAATCTATCTATCTATCTGTCTGTCTGTCTGTCTGCCTGCCTGCCTGCCTGTCTGTCTATCTGTCTGTCTGTCTGCCTGCCTGCCTGCCTGCCTGTCTGCCTGCCTGCCTGCCTGCCTGTCTGTCTGTCTGTCTGTCTGCCTGCCTGTCTGCCTGCCTCCCTGCCTGCCTGTCTGTCTGTCTGTCTGTCTGTCTGTCTGTCTGTCTGTCTGTCTGTCTGTCTGTCTGTCTGTCTGTCTGTCTGTCTGTCTGTCTGTCTGTCTGTCTCTCTGTGAATGGCAGGGGTGGCATCATGCCTGTAGTGTTGCTGCACGTTAGATGAGTCTTTGTGCTCTTAGGGAGGCACAGCCACCAAATACTGTTTGGATGTCCCTGTACAAGCCTCATTTCCTTTGGATGAAACTCAGCTTTCATTTCTGAAGTCCAGTATCCTTCCTGGCTGATCAGTTTCCAATTTTTTCCATTTTTTCGAAGGATTCTCTTTTGCATGTGGCTGACATGGCAGGTGCTCCATGTTTTGCTTCTTCGCTTCGACATCATCCAGGGACGTGTGAAGTCTCCCATGGCATGATTGGAATCCTCTCTTGTCCAATGCATCCTGGAAATTGAAAATGGATGCTGAAAATGATGGTTTGGAAATGTGACTCCTTGCAAAAATTGCCATTTTGGGTATCCATGTCAAATTTCCAAAATTTAGACTTTGCAAAGTTTTGACCTTGTGCTTTGACTGACAACTCATGGAAGTTAAAAAGGTATCTTCTTTCTGAACATTTGTATCTACATATCTTCTGCGGCCTTTCATTGACCATTTTTTGCCACTGGTAGTGTGGATACACCAGGAATATCCTGATCTAGCGAGATGTTGAATATCTGCAAGTTCTTGCAAATTAGAGATCCCCAAATCCACAAGGTCAGGGTGAAGTTTATATAGAGTGAAAAATTTCAAAACCAGCGCATGTAGACTGGCCCTTCAAAGTTGGAGTTAACACAACTTCTCGCAAGTTTCCGATTCTCCACCAGGTCTACTGACCGCACTCCAGCATGGTTCCTGTGGTTGGGCCCTGCATCTGTGTTCTTTGCGACCGTTGGACTGGAAGCCTAGTGTGGAGAGGGCGCTCATGGCTCCAGGGATCTGTGCAAAAGACTTCCACCTTTGCGTCGGTTGAACAAATTATGACTTTCTTCTGCAAGATTCAGCACGTGTTGAAACATATTTTGAATATTTGATAGACACCCATATTTACCTGCCTTTTTTGGGATTGGAATCTTTTTCTTTGGAGCAGATGTGCATCTCATATCTGTGGCCTGTGATCGAGGCATGGCTTTGGACTTCCATGTGCACTTCAGCATTGTGGTAATCATCTTCACCTGGACAGCTTTGGTATCAGTTTTGTTTTGATGCATGCCTGGCTTCAATGGAAGATTCGAAGATTAGTTGGTGGATTCGAAGATTAGTTGGTGGAACATACATGATCTATATGCTAGCTGTTCTACCCATACTCCATCCAGGTGAAATCCTTGTCATGGGGCTTTGCTAGGATAGCAAACCACGACCTTAACCGCCAGTTAACTCTGGGACGATGGTTGGTTTTCAACCTTAAGCTATGGTATGTTGTTCTTAGAGAAAGTCTGGAGGAGAGATGGGAGATTACCACAAGACAGTGCTGCTGATATGATTGCAGGATGTATCAAGTTTGTCTATCACCATTTCATGGTAATGAATTCTATCACCGTCCAAGTGCTGGGTACCCTCAAGCTCACGTCTGTTAGCGTTGACTGCAATAGAAACACCATTTACTCCGAGCCAGTTCCAAGGCTGGTGTATTCATTCAAGTCATTCCAGCCCTCGAGCTGCAATAAGATTTTGTATCCGCAGTGCACGAGATCACGCTCTTGTTGTTGTGACTGATGGCTGTTGCAGCTGATTGAGAATGCATCCGGAGGATTTGCATTTTTGGAGCATACACTTGCCAGTACGGCAGCCCAGGGTTGACCAATGGAACCCATTGATAGGCGCTATCACCAATCCTCTTTCTGCCTTTTCATGTTGAAATCCTACAATTTTGAGATCTGCCTATACCTGGCATTAGAGGTGTAATTACTTGAGATTCAAATTCATGTTGCAAAATTTGCAAATTATGATTGGTATGAGCTTCACATGTATTTCAGATCCATTAAAGATATGTACTGTACACTTGAATCATTAGACTTCAGCATTGTTCCAACGCGATCAGGTTCTGCTATCAGCTTCGCATCTTGGAAGTGATCTTGCCTGATGACATCCGTAACCCGTTGAAGCCCGGGGCCACGGTTTTTTGTGAAGACTGCCGGGTTGATGGTGAATGCCTGGACTACAAGCCTCAATGGTTTTGTCGCAGAGTTGTGGAAAGTGTTGTTTTGGACTCTCATGTGTTTGAACTATCTTCAGTGTCTCAAGATGTCTCAAGTCTCTTTAAGTCTCTTTAAGTCTCTTTATATATATATATACATCTTTACAATATCCGTCAACATCCTTTACATTGGTACTTTACCCTGAGCGGAAAACGTACGTTTTTTTTTGTAAATGCTTCACTATTGCGACTTGCAAAGCTCAGGCTTGAGGAGTCGATCGGTGATGCCTGGTGGCCATCAAGTTGGCGTTGCCCCTCTGCTTTTTCGTCTGGAAACTCAGAGCTCTAGGGTCTTGGGATGTCTTGGGATGTCTTGGGGCTTCAGAGGTGAACTGAAATGTGTGTGGGTCTAAAAGTCATGATTGGAACTGTAGAGTTCTGAGGTAAAAGAATTCTGGACGATGGAGTAGATGGAGTCTAGTTTGGACATGTTTGGACGATGGCACACATGACTTTGTATGTTGTTTGTGCTTTGGGAGGGAGGTGTTTCTGAGCAGAGTTCAATGATTGTTTTCTGCTGTGACTTCGTGACTATGAAGTGCATCGGTGAATCGTTTTGAATCCCAGCTTTGGATCTTTGACAACTGAGGCATGTGCTCTACTTTGTGGCACCTCCTTCGCGGCTGCAGCCAGGGCAATTCGATCTCATGCGAGAGGCAGAACTTGGCGCAGGAAGTCAAAATGATATGCCATTATCCTCAGAGCCTACTGAAACACATGAGAGACAACAAGATCGTTCGAAAATGATGAGTGAATTCTTGACGACTCGATTTTGCAGATTGGAGGCTTACTGGATCAGGAATTTTGGGTGTTACCCCCCTGAAAACTAACATGTCCCCTGAAAAATAGTAAAGAGTTTTCGGAAGACTACTGTCCTTGTGAAATGGCCCCTTTTTTTTTTTTTTCGGTTTTTGGAGGTGTACAACACAGATACAAACCATTGATCCCAAATTCCTGCGACAAAAGCCAGCCCGGCAGCCACACCGAGAGGTGAAGGAAGGAGCACAAGGCAATGCCTTCGAGCAGGCAGGTGTCCCAATGATGGAGTCCAAGCCTGTTGATACCAGCCGGGAATCTTGGTGAAGCTCAGACCTCCAAGACTCACTCATCTATAAACTCTATCCAATCTATATACCTAAATGATAGTGACGTCACGTGACGCTATCTGAAACTGAAAGGGTAGTAGAGGAAGCCCACTTATTTGAGGGAAATTCTGGCCGGTGGAATGGAACTCCGTTAGTTCTAAAGCAAGTTGTTTGCTTGGTAGATGATGTTGCAGAGTGCCTTCTCTTATGTCCGTTGGCAACTTAGGCGATGCCAACCCGGGAATGTCGGCAGAGGAGATTGCTATGCAGGCCGGTACTCTATTCTTATCAAGGAGCTTTAGAAGCAGCGTCAAAATCCCAATGGACGATTTTTGAGGTGACGTACTTGGACCGCCTTTTTGACTACTTTCAGTCGAGATGGCCTAGATTTGGGGTTCAGCTGGGTGAAGGTAGTGTGACTTCTCGTCATTGAGAGTAAACCGCTATAAACCGCTTTCCGATTGTTTTTTTTTTGGATGGTCCCTTGAAGGCCGTTGAGAAAAGGGGATGTTCTCTGGATGTCCTCGACAAGAGCTCCACCTTTTCGGATCCGTGGCATGGCTTAAGGTCCGATCAGGTCGAAGCTTCCCTGTCCGAGACCAACAAACAGCGCGTCAAGGAAGGGAGCAATGTGGATTTGTTGAGCTTGGGGTATACAAGATCCCATTATAATGTTTGCCCAAGGAGTGTGCACCCGGTGTCTAGCCACAGCATAGTGTAAAGAGAACATAGGATCTGCTACCTTGAAATTGTTACTCAAAAATCTATAAAAGCAATGCAGCATTTTCAGCACACCACTGCACGAAAAGGATCTCTACGGTGAGTTCTCACAAGCACGCCGCAAGGGCAGTGGACCAGAGGTGCATAGACGGAACAAGTCCGGCTGATCGTAAAATGAGATGAACGGATGACAGCATACAATCAAGGCCTAATCAAGGCTCTTGGTTTTTCCTCATGATCCTCAATTGATTTTCAGCAGGTCACTGACTTGAAGGGTTTTCAGTTCATGTGTGGCTTTACCCGGTGGGCTTCAAAAACTTCACGTCGACCTCCCAGGCAATGCGCACGTTCCAGGAGTGTCTCATGGCATTGGAAGGCATTATGGTTGCTGAGGGCATGAAACACGAAGGAGGCCGTGAGGGTTTGCTGTGGTTCCAGCTGCTCAAATGGAATTCATCAGTCACAGCGAGACTTGAGTGGAGATGAGCGGAAATTTGTAGGTGACCTGAAGATACCTGAAGAGTACTTGTACTTGTGAACAGGGTATGCCTGGTAAGTAGGCTAAGAAGGGTGCAGAGCTTCAACGTCTTTGCTCCATTTTGAGTTGAGCTACGGACATTGTGGATGCGGTACTGTGGCTATTGCTGTCCCATGCACGTTTCCCATTGCAGAACCCAGCACTACGGATGCTGGCTACACCTCTGCCAGTGCAGATCTGAGCTTTGAACTTCGAACAGCATCAAGGATTCCAAAATCAATGAACAGAAGGTTCATGACCCTGTGGTGTCCAGATTTTAAGAGATGGGCCATAGCCATTTTGCTCCTGCCTTCCAATTTGCACTAGTATCGGATACTGAACTCAACATTGTTCAACTAGAGACGGGCGATTGCACAGCCATTCGGTGTTCTTTCCACATTGAGTACAGCCCAATCCCCATGCGAAGAAACAATTTGATTGTCAGTTGTGATGGCAGCGAACAGAAAAAAGTTGCGCATGAGTTACAAGGATGTTTGAAAATGATGGACTCACAAATTCCCCAGTGCAACTTGCGCCCCCAAACAACTTCTTATTTTTGAGATTCAAGATCACCTGTACTGACACCCTAATTTGAATAGCCTTGAAGTTGGAGAGCAGGCCATAGTGATTTGCTCCCAAGGTCAAGCCAGCTCTGGCAGTTCCGGCAGCGATGGTGAGGAAGGCAAAGGCCAGGGAGCTCAAAGCTGATTGAGCACTCTGACCGGAAAGCCATTCGTGTTCAAAAAAATGGCACAGTTGTGCCGAATGCTGATCACTTGTGATCATTGGGAAATGTTCTACACTTATGTACCCCACCATAAGGCAGACCGCTTCTATACCCTGAGGCGAATACTCCTGGGACGGCCGACGCTTGTGGAAAAACGAAGCTGCTGCAACTCAGCAGCAAAAAAGTTGCTATGCCAATTTGGACTACCATTGGGATGATACAAACCTCCTGACTGCAAATGCGTACCGCAAAGCTTTTGTCAGGATCCTTGCTTCTGGTTTTAATCAATGCCTTTTGCTCCATCGCACTTTATGATAGCAATGACTTGGCCCCCACAATGGTGGCTAGCTGAGGTGCGCCTCTTCTCAAAGAAGGGAAACGTGGAACCGTGGCAATTGGTGTGGACGCCTGGGAGAGTGGGATGGAATGCGACACAACTCGGAAGTAAAGGCTATGATTGATTCGAAACGACTCTCCAGTATACATAGCAACGGAGGAAATCCGTCATTTTCAACAGGAAAGTTCTCTTCATCCTGATTGATTAACAAAGAAAAGTGTTTGTGGATGCTAAATGAATTTCTTACGGGTTTGATTCTATCCATGCTTGATCGGAGACAGATAAAATCCTCTATCTTTGCAAAATACCCTTGAGGAGCCCAATCGAAAGCATTTCACAGCCTTCTGTTCAGAACATGGATGAACAATGATGAACATGGAAATATGGGAACATGCCCTATCGGACTTCACCTACGTTTGAAAAGAAATGATGACCCATGAATTTCTCCAAATCGCAGATCAACATCCTCCAAATGGTGGTGTGCGGTACTTGGTTCTTCCTGATCCTCTGCATGGTCGTACCTTGGAACGAAAGCGAGCGGGTCCACTGTGGCATCCGGCACCGGAAAGTAGATCATTTGGGAAAAAAACACCTGCAATTCGAATCATTCAGTAGTGACAGAAGGTGTGGACCAGGAACATGGTCATGTGTCTATGTGTGTATAATTGTGCATATCTGGTATACACTACACAGTATATGTAAATTACATCTTGTCAACACCATGTTGCATCCCATTCATGAAGTCTTCTTGTTGAGAATTGAAGACAATCCATCATCCTCGAGTGAATATCTCTCAATTCTCAATGAAAAGATAGATGTTTCATCCCTGCATGGATGAAGGAAACAACGAATATCTGGGATGTGCCGTTGTTTTTGCCTCTTGTCCTCTTCGTTGACCGCGCTCAGTTGGATGTCTTCATTGGGGACCAGGGCCTGGTGACAGCCCCGCATTGGTCTCGCCCACCCATGTCGCGGCTGTCCCTGGAGCCTCATGAGTTGGGAACTCCCATTGGCTTCCCATGGTATGCAGGCTAGAAATACATGGGGCGTTGAATGCTGCTAAGACACTACAAGATTTGGGGCACATATATATTTTTTTGCGCATTCTTCTTCAACATATGTGTTACAGTAGTGGGGGGGTTTGGGGTATAGTTCGCTGTCACGATTTCCCCCACATATATTTCATCACTACATAGGGACATTTTCCACCCCAAATCATGTAAAAAATATCTCAACATTCTTATTCCCATATCGTGACATCGAACTAT
>DF243585.1:0-37605 GCA_000507305.1 Breviolum minutum Mf 1.05b.01 | reverse complement strand
CGGATTCAGGGACTGATGAGCAAAATGACGCCAATCTTGACGAAAAAAGCAAGCCAACAAACCAGAAAAAAATAGTCCGGTGACGGGTGATTCACCCTTGCATGATCTTTTGTGGATCTTCTGATTGATTTTGCGGTGATAGGATCTTTGGGTATCTTGATGTTCAATGGCTTATAAAATGAACACATGAAATAAACCTGTTTCAAGGCCTGAAGTCTCCATGTTTTCTTTGGTCGAACCCATGGATTTCAAGAGCCTTCCACCAGTTTGACGGACCAAGGGGGTCCTGTTCATAGGGCCTTGTAGGGTTCAGGGGGGTGTTCAATGGGATGGGGTTTTTGGGGAACCTTAAGGATTCCTAGGGAAGATTGGGGAACCTGAGGGAACATTTGGGAAGATTAGGGGAAGCACCACCCCTCCTTTTAAGAATCCTATTTTGTGAAGAGCGGTTTGAAGCTTATTGTCCTGTGAGGTTGTCACATGGGGAGATCCAGAAGCAGGTGGTGACAGTAGCCTTGTCCAAGACAAGTTGAAGAACGTGCAGGCGGGGTGAAACACAAAAGGTGTTTCAAAGGCAGGATTTCATCATTGCAGCTTGAATTTGGGCCACCGCCTTAAATGAGTTCTTTTTGTGTTGAATATGTTGTCACTCTTAGAAAAGAAATGGTGTGTGAGTTTCAACACCATCATTATGATCGTTTGATATATTGATAAAGGTTTAGCTGAATAGTATTCTATGGAATGCAGGTTTTGAATATACCTTGTCACACATCACAACATTCAATACTGCACTTGTGAGTGGATGAAGTGCAGCACCGTGGTTGTTTTCACATGATTTCCTATTTTCCAGCAAGAAATGCCAACAGATAATCCTTTTGAACCCATTTGAATCAACACCTGGCCATTTTTGTGAAGCTCTCACTGAGAAGGTGCCTTTTTAATCATTTTGGGTGCTTAACTTGTTTTTGTTGACTCATGAACAAACAATCCGTATGAAGCAACCAGTTTAGTGAGCACTTCCAATGATCCCAAGCAGATCCCTCTAGCCAAGGTTTCTGCTTGGGGTTGTATATCTTAACACACCCTGACTACCCCCCCAAACCCTGTGGCCATTTAAGGCACAAGAATCGCATTCTCAGCAAGGATAAGTGTATGTTTTTCCCCTTGCCAACACCTGAGGACCTGAGTATTGCTGTTGCAATGACCGTTTTTCTGGCACTGAGTGACGTGGAATTTTATACGTTCGACTTCGAATGCAGAAATTTGACTAAAAGAAAGGACACCTTTATTTACCAATGTTACAATGTTTATTTACACCTGACATGTCAGACAAACATCTTGCGAGTGGCACAGGTCATTCAGGCAGCCAGTCAAGCCTTCTCGGCTATCCTTGCCGACGCTTGGGGCTGAAGTGCATTGGGTCCATTGGGGTCCATGAGCAGTCGACTTTTTACAGAAAACCCAACTTTGATGCCATCAAAGCTGGTCAAATTATAGTGACCTCACACGACCTGGGCCCCCAAAATGTAGTTTTTTGGAAGTGAAATGGGACCCCTTATTTCAGGCAAATATAGGTTGGTTGAAGTATTATTCATTCGGAGTTGTACCCTCCTTGGAACAAACGCCTTGCCCCTGAAAATCGATGGTTGCAAAATGATGATTTTCAGTTTCTGACTTCTGAGACGGGATGGTGGCTTGCAAATTTTATCTTATATATTGTGAATGCTTGTGACGTATAGTGTTTGCTTGGGGAGAGAAATCCGCAGCGAAGAGGGGAATCCTAAACCCGATGCAAGACATGACCTTGGTCCTGTTGTGTTTGTTTCCCGTCCTTAATCGTTAGTTTCCAGATGTTTCACAAAACATATTTCCATTTGTTTCATGTTCAAACTTTCCAACTTATTTTTTCACCTTGAACCCTAAGAATCCAGGCATGTTCCTATAGAACAAAAGGATTTTTCCGAGTTTCCACTCCCATCCGAAAGGGGGTAATCCCAGACTCTCATAGGGCATACCGACATATAAACGGATTCTTAGGGTTTTTATTATGAGGAGACACAATAAACATCAATTGTAACACGGTTACCTTAAAAAACACCTTGGATTCTTAGGGTTTTTATGAGGAAACGCAATGAAAAATAGTGAAACATCCATTTCAACAGGGTTGAAAAAACCTACAAAAACGACGCCTCATCCAGGATGGCAGCGTGGTGTCTTGGGGTCGACCTCAGTATGGGGGCGATCATCAAAGAGTTGTACCTTGGTTAAGGTTGGTTGGGTTGCTTCCAAGGCGGTTGGGGGTCCGGGTTATCAAATCCATTGGTTTCCCTTAATAAGGCCGGCTATAAAACCGCCATGGCTTCTGGGGGGGGGTTACGTGGCCCGGGCAGGGTAGGTTGACTAGACATAATATCAAGTTGGGGTTGGTTAGGGTTACTCTTTCTCTCATAATCATGGAAGTGGAAAATCACCTTCAATGGAAGGAAACAATATATATTATTGGAGACATCCCATTTTCCACTTCCATGATTTTGGGCGGTAGGGTAAAGGTTGGTGCAAAAACACTTCAATTTAACACAATGGTTGCAGATCTGTCTCCAAAAACATCATGTTCGGAAACTATCAGCTACAGATGGTATGGATAAAAAATGGTGACTCCAGGCTTTGGCGGCCTTGATTCAGGGTCAAACCTACAACCCCTTTAACAGAGCTGGAAAAATGGATGAATGGGTGGATGCGTTTGCTAGATATCAGTCGTTTTTTTGAAGCAGGAGAGGCAGGTTCAATGCTTTAGCTATGTAAGATGGGTAGAAGTAGAAAGTATTTTCCTACTTCGAAGGGGTCTGAAATGGCATGAAATTCCTAGTTTACAACTACAAAATGACCAAAAATCTTTGGGGGGAGTTGGGGGGGTTGTCACCGTTGTCACCTAGTGCTGAGGCACACACAACCCCCAAATCACAGCCGAGACAGAAACCGGTCTCATTGGTGAATTCAGAAGATCAAAAGATACGGACCTCACCTTCGGGAAGGTTTGGAACAATGCCATTCCTTCAGTTTTTTTTTTGCAGCAATGGCAATCCTACCCTATATTCGTTGACTTGGGAGTGTTTCACCTCAACATGACATGTTGTTGGTTCTCACTTTGGTTTATTTGAGTTCACGTAGGGATTCCTTTGTAAAGTTGGATTTTCATGTCGGTGCAGCAACTTTTTGCACAAATCTTTCCAACATCCGATGCATTACCCGAAAGGCATGGTGTCATGGTTTGTTCATGATTTAGGAGATGTTTAGCCATTAAGGAGGGGCCATGAAGAAACTGATTTAGAGTAATTTGGAGTCAACATACCGATAGACTGTCTTAGTGTGATTTATACTTGACTGCATCAATGCCCTATCAATACACTCATGATCACTCGTGTATTTGCATTGCTTGATTGTTCATTCTTGACTTTCAAGTTATATCACAAGTTATATTTCAGGGATGTTCATCCCTTAAAGGATAATATAAGATAGAGTATATTTTGTTCATTATTTCTACATACAGTATACTCAGTATACTATTAAGTGTGGTGGTGATATGTTGCAAAAAGAAACAAAGAAAACACCCCTGAAGATTCAGATTTTGCACATAATTCCCTGGAGGTTTGGTTCCTTTTCCTTTCTTTTCATGGGTGATGGCTGTAGGTTCCAGCCGTTACACTCTGGTAAACTAATCTAGCAATGGAAAATGAGCCCTTTTGAAGATGTATTTCCTATTGAAACTGGGGATATTCCATTGCTATGTTAGTTTACCAGAGGGTAATCTTATGTTCCACAATGGACCCAGGCAGATCAGTTGAAGAACGTCAGGCAGATTCAATCCAACGAAGGCCCATGAAAACAAAAACCGTCGGTGAATTCCGCCATAATGTTGGGTGTTTTTTGTTTCCTCAGTTTTTTTTGGAACCCTTTAACTTATAAGGGTGTTGCTATGAGGACATTTCAGGGATAATTTACAATATCTATATATCTATCTTCTATTTATCTATCTAATCTAATCTAATCTAGTCTATCGATCAATCTATCAATCTATCTATCTATCTCTATATATATATCATTCATAAAATGATGGGTGTATAACTTTAACACTTGTACTTGTGGTCATTGTGGTATGGAAGTTGACGCGTTGACGCCAAGGAGAAGTTGAGCTACCTCCATCTCCATGTCATTTCTGGCCCAAAGAACCCATCCAAAAACGTTGTACGTTGCTATCGTGAGACATGAACAAAATATGCATTATATATTATAAATAGTATATATATATATATATCTAATATGTATCATTTATATAATATATCATTTCTATATAATATCTATCTTATTTATGTAACACATATATATATATGATATATTATAGACATACTAGGGTCGTGGTGAAAATCCTGGAGAGTCAAAATCTACATGCATCAGTTGTGGGTGATGGCACTACACCACATGACAAAAAAAAAACGCCTCAGACTCACCCAAACCTGAAATTTTAGAAGCAACAAGAAGCCTGTACCTAGCATATAAAATACAGAGGATGCTATTCAGTGAAAATGATTCTTAGTTAGTTTTTTTTGTATTCAACAAAAAATTGACATTGTTTAGTTGGTAAGCTGTTTCCTATCCCTAATCCATAGGCGTTGAAAAAACATCTTGGAGTTGGAAGGTATGTTGGACTCCTCAAAACCTATTGGTTCAACCATCATCAGTTGATGTGCGTTACTAGGTGCCTTTGCCGCGCTGACAGAAGAGGGTTTCGTTGTGTGCTGGGGCGGCTTGGTCTTCAACGGCACAGGGGAAGGATTGGTTGGGTAGTGGTGGTGGATATTTCTCTATGTGCGCACAAGGTGGACCCCTACAATCGTTACAAATGGAGTTATAAAATGGCCGAACATACATGGGGAATTGGGGTTGTTTCACCCTACTTTTAGAAGTTATTTCACCCCAACTGGATCCGGGGCCCAACTTGAACGAAATTCTCCGGTTGTGAAAAAAATGCCTGGGTTTTTCGCAAAGCTTCGCTGATAGTTTAAGCAAACAAAATACATGACAGAGCCAGCATTATAGCTACAACATGGCACCCGACTGAAAAGTAGTTCCCTGAAAAGGGACAGTTTCTTAAAAGGAAATGTCATTGTTCCAACCATCCACTTGCAGGGGACAAGTTTCTTTTGAAGGGGGTACCCCTGAAGATTAAAATGGAACATAATCATGGAGGTTTGGAAGATCATTTCCCTTTCTAAATGGATGATTTGTAGGTTCCATGTTCATCTTCCAGGGTGTATCATTTAAGCCGAATTGCCTTGAGATTTCCCCAAGAAAACACGTGAAAACATCGCCTTTTGAAGCGATTGTAAGGCGATCCTAATTGTGGCGGTGACTCACGCCACTTTGATGATCTCTTCGTCGATGTGCAAAGGCCATCAGCCTGAGAAATCAAACTCCAATGTTCAGGTGATGCACAAACTATTAGTTTGATCTGTTTTGGAATTTTGAACGAACTGACAACGGATAATTATTAGATTATTTTCATTGTTGCATATAACTAGAATGTGCCATGGTGGATTCTTGATCAATGTTGATGGTTGACACCCTAGTTTATCTCGTCCAAAACATGCCGGGTTTTAAGTTTTGTTTATGGAACTGTGGTGGCCCCACTTGATTGTCATCAATTTCCCCCAGAAATGGTTATAGGTTGTGGAATCAAAAACCACTTTGTTTTTTTAAATAGTTTCAACTTAGTGATGCGACGTGATGCTGAAGCAAGACGTTACACACTCCCTCCTGATGTATCCCAAAACAACTAGGCTGTGATATTGGGGCTCAAGTGTTTGGCCCAAACCTTTCAGCAGGTATGAGCATTGTCAACTAAGGGTTAGCTATGGAGTTTCTTCGGTGTTTGGGTGGTGAAAGGGCAACACCCCCAAATTTCACGGAGGTAACCATCGGAGGTTACCTGCCGGATTCAAATACCTGGCTTCAGGGAGAATGCAAAAGTCATGGCTCAGTCTTCATTCAGTTTGTTGGTGGTTGCCCTCCTCCGTTTACTATCCCCACCAAGACCCAACTTTCAAACTTTTTGGGAACCCCTGGGGAAGACTATTTTAAAGGAAACCCTAAAAGTTTAAACTTTTATTTCTTGGTGATTTGGTGGGGTAAGTTTACTGTTGGATCTGTACTGAGTATTTGGAATTTTAGCATTGAACTTCTCCATGGAAACGCAGTCTTCGTGGTAGATCTTACGGGTGCAGCTAGATGGGTGGTGCGAAAACCAAGCAGTGGACCTCTCACTCCCAGTTTTGCTGAACTGTGTTGTGGTTTGGGTGGATGGACATGTGGTATGGACATCATGAACAAATCATCATCAGATGTTGGCTATGTCATCATGGTTGATATCAATGAAGATGTGGCTAGGGCAGCGGCCCACATGTGGAACTATCCTTGCATGACAATTGATGAGGCCTATGAGTTGATTTCTGATGGGTGCATTCTCAGTAACATTGTCATCATTGGAGATATCTGGGACAAGCGGGTTTGGACGATCATTAGTGTTTTGGGGGTGCAGACGATCCTTACTTCTCCTCCTTGTCCGCCTTGGTCGAATGCGGCGAGAAAGGAAGGACTCTCTACAAGGGATGGTTTGGTTTTTCCTGCTTTGATTCAGATGGCGGAACATGTTGGGGTTAGATTGATTGTGGCCGAAAATGTGGCTTCCATTGAGCTGCATGAACACTTTGGGCCTCTTCGGTACTTTGCCAAGAAGTGTGGTTATGCTATGATTCATAGTACTTCTATTGATGCCTATCCTTTCTTGCCAATTAAGAGGAATAGGTGGATTGCTGCATTTGCTTGGCATGACTTGGTTCCTGATAGAGAGATCACGGATATGATTGATGGGTACAGATTCCCAAGGATGAAAATGGCTCCAGCAACAATGGGGGCACGTGACTGTATTCATTTCTCACTTCAGGACTATGAAAAGATCGAATTGCAACCTTCTGCATTGGCTATGGTGAAGATGTGTTGTGGCGATTTTTTACCCAAGAGTTTTGTGAAGGTTCCGGGATCCACGGTCCTGCAGTCAAGGATTAAGACATATCATGATCCCTTGCAGTCGGCAATGGCTAGCTATGGATCTCAACATGAATTGGATGACCAGCTTTTGCGAGAGAAAGGGCTTTTCACCATACTTTATACTGGGGAAAAAGATCGTAGTCAGCCACGGTATTACTCTCCTTTCGAGTTTCTGGCGAGTATGGCTTGGCCTGCAAAAGTTTCCTTGCCTTCAGACCTCAGAAAGGCTTGGAGAGCGGCAGGGAATTCGATCGCAATTCCTCACGTGGTTTTAGCATTATTTAAATCCCATGCTGCCCTTGGGAAAAATTCACTCTGGGGCAGCAAGATCTTCAACTTGAAAGAGTTGATGACATTAGTTCTCAGTGAAAGGATTTCCTTGACTCATTTCAAGCAGGTTGTCAATGATTTTCGGCAGTTGGAACCATGTACAGACTTGTCGACCCAAAGTGGATCGGATGAAGCCAGTCGAGTGCGTATCGATCATCCATCACCTTGTCCTGGTCTTGGTCTGTCTGTGTTTGAGTCTCCCATGCCTAAAGAAGCCATGATTGAGCGTGAAGATGAAGCAATCCAAAGTGAACAAGACCCTCAATTGGTTTTGAGCCCCCTAACTCATGGAGGTTTTGGTTTGCCTGGGAGTCAACCCCCAATTGCTGTGAAATCCCGAAAGATTTGTTGCAAGGATCCTTTATGGGAAGCAGTGAATAGATATGAACCAAATTGCCCCGGAATTGAGATTGCCGAATCAATTTTGGACAGTGCAAGAATCATCCCACGCGAGACATCCGACCCAGCCCGTTCGTTGCATTCGGCATTCGACCTGGTAGGAGATCATAAAGGGGATAGTGGGCTTAAAGGTAAGAGACCATTTCAAGAAGATGACACTTGGGGGTTAGATTCTTGTAGAGAAGGGCCCTCTTTCTATGGAAAAGATGATTCTCACCCATCAATTGACACTGATGCATGGTTGCAGGATATGGAAAAGAAATTGTTTGACACAGGTGTTGCACGGATTTGGCCAATGACCCGTATGGTTCTTTTTGTGAATGCACTGAATCATTGGAATGCCCTGACACCAGTCGAATTTCATCTTTCTGTTATGGGTATGTTGAAGAAGATCTTTCCGCATGCCACGCCGCATGATTTTAGGATTGTACGTGTCAATGGACAGGATGTGTGCCCAGGATCGATTCCAGCAGGTCTTGGAAAGATACTGATTTCCTTCGTCCCATTGGTTTGCCAAGTGCCCGTCATCCTTTTAAATGGGGAAACTGGGCAGGTTGAATGTGATGTTACCACAACATGTGTTGAGTTCATCCAGAAGATTCATGAACTTTTTGGTGTTCATCCATCATCATTTAGTCTGGTGTGTGATGGTTCCCCGATCATTAGGAAGTCCTTTGTATTGGAAAAGAAAAAGGGGTCATGGAAGATTGTCAAGATGATTTCAGTGCAATTGCCATCTGATGTACCAACAGTGTACAGTCCGATTGATTTTGCAATTCCACCAAAGCATTCGGATGTTTTTGTGCCAGCTCCGGTATGCAGCATCAGATTGGCAGCCCGACATCCAGTCTGGTCCACCGTTCGAACGGTATCAGTCTCCTTGGATGCAACTCTTGGCGAGGCATTGAATATCTTATTTCCTGATTTGTCCTTCAAATGTAGCATCGTCATTGCCAATTTGGGGGAGTACATGCCTGAAAATCTGAAATTGCGATGCCTGAATCAGTATGTTCGTCATGAAGTGGCCTTTCATTCGTTGAAGGGTTTCCCAGTAACTGATTTGGAATTGATTGAGAAAGTGCCTTTTCCTGATCAAAGGAAGATTGGTGACCCATCCTTCCAAGAACAACCAGTTGTCAAACGATGGATCAAATCACCATTTCAGTCCAAGGCCTATGAGAAACATTTTCACGAGAATGCAACACTTGCTAGGATTGCTGGTTCGTATTTTGCACATGCAGATTCAAAACAAGCACTGTTGGTTTTGCAGGATGGAAAGTGCATTGATCCCCGAACATTGATCAAGGATGTCCCTGAGATTTCAATCATCACAATCAGGGCATGTCCGTTGTTGGGTGGGGCAAAAAATGCAGATGTCCGCAAGATGTTGCATGATCAGTTTTTGGCGAGGGGTGTGTCCGAAGATAATATCCCAGCTAGGATCGATGCAATCATGGCCAAAGTCCAGCCGGACAAACTGAGAATGCATGTTGCTGAGGAACATATGAAGCAGTGGAGTTCCATCAAGCATTTAGCAAATGAGGCAAAGGTTCGTTTGATCACTGTAGATGAACTCCGAAAATTTCAGTCCTCCAAGAAGGCTGAACGATCTGAAACACAGAGTACTGCCTCTACTAGTGCCTCAAAGAGTTCTGCCTCGTCCTCTAAGAAGTTCATTGACATGTCTGAAGTCAAAGTCGATCTTTCGTACTTCAGAGCTGCTGGCAAGGCTGTTACCATTTTGTCACCTGAGCAATTTGGTCCTGATGCAGTAGGGGTTGCGGTAATGCATGCTGACAAGGCTGAGAGGTTTCTCCCACCATCCAAGTTGTCATCAGATCACCTAGCGATTGTGGCGGTAGGTGTCAAAAGCATTGGAAGTATTCAAAGCAAGATGATCCCAGCTTCCAACTGCAAAGGCGAGCCAATGTTAGTATCGGCTTGTCTTTTGAATTTTGGCGATGTTGAAGTGTCATTCCAAAATGGTGATGTGTCAGCCGAGCTTCATGGTCAAGAAGCGATGGTTATCGAATTTTCCATCATCCGAAAGGAAACAGACGATTGGGACTCAGTCAAATCACCTTTGTTGTATCTTGGCCAGAACTTTGCTGATATCAAGAATGCAAAAATCTTATCGTCATGGACAGTACGGTTTTTCACCAATGCAAAGAAACAGACTGACCATTCAAAGGCTGATTATGTCCATGGCTTCTTCAGGGTTTTGGTTTCGCAAGTTGATGGTATCATTACCACAAGTGGTTGGGCTGGAGTTTATATGACCCCAAAGAATACCTCCAAAAGACCGCATGAAGCGTATCAAATCATCAACGTCCCCGTTGGCACAGAAGACTTTGTATGCCCTTGGAGTTGTTCGCACCAATGCCTCTTTGGCCATTCGTTGTCGTAGGGAGCATGGAAATCAGGTCCAGAGAGCTTTGTTTCCAGATATGCCTGCACCTGAAGTTGGTCAATTTGAGGCAGGCGATTTGCTGTTCACCCTAAAGCACGTTTCAGTCTTTGTCCCGGCAAGTGAGCTGACCAAGGCTTTGGGTGATTTGGGTTGGGATGGAGCAAAGGCTATTCGCCCCCTTGGGGCTTCATCATGGAGTGTTGCAGCCAAAAAAGCACCACCGGCGAATCATTTGTGCATCAACGGGGAATTTGCAGTTGTTATTCCAAATGCCAAGTCCTCCACAGCAGGAACCCCAGGCTTTAGGATCCCAAAGGATGTCACGGTTTCAACAATTGTCAGTGATAGCCATGCAGTGGCCAGTATTGCATCCGGTCCGGCACGCATTGATGAGCTGAGGCAAGATCTGCAGTCAGAAATCAAATCGTTGGTTGATGCCAAGATGTCTGCACAGAACGATGAGATTGAGAAGATTAAGCAGTCGGTCAAGTCCACCAGTGAGGATTTGAAAGAACTTCGTGAAAATCAGGCTCAATCTGAGTCTCGTATCAAGCAAGAAATTGAGGGAACAGTGAAATCATCTGCCGCAAACATGTTGAATCAGATGTCCACCATGTTCCAAAATTTGCAGACATCCCTGACAGAAAGGTTGGAAAAGATTGAGAACAAAGCCGATCCAGAAAGTCAAGAAGCAAAGAAACAAAGAACATCTTGACTATCTTGTCGTATGGTTGCATTAGTGTTATCATTGGCATTGACCATGTCGTGCTTTGTTTTTGACCAGAAATTCGGGTTTTCAGGAATCACAAGCTTATCTGTAACCATTGCATGTTTTTGGAGTTTTTTGTATGGTGTTTTTTTTTGTGGTCTAACCACATCAAAGGATATGAACGCCAATTTGCATTTAGATCCAGATTTGTTGGAAGAAAAAGGGTGCCTGCATCCCATCGGAGGATGTGTGTGAGAGGCAAGGTGATCTTGTTTCGTCATTGTACTAGTTTACATCCTCATTGCCGTTTTCAGCATGGATCTTGGAAGAAAATTAGTTTTTTCAGTATGCATCGTGCAAAGAAATTTATCGATGATAGGCATCTTAGTCGTTTGTCAACTATGCCTTTTGAAAGCTGGAGTTCATCAGAAAGAGGAGGCCGTAAAGAGCCGCTCGAATTTGTCCCATCAGAATGCCTGTTGCAACTTAGAAGAAAATGTTCAGTGCATACCTCCTTGTTGGGTGAGCCAGGCCCAAATCATGGTTTTGTGCGAAAATCTTTGGTTGCAAATCGTTGCCCTTCAAGGTTTCGAAGTATCATACATTTAAGCCGTAGTGTCATTTGCGAATGCTTTGGGATTAGTCGGTTAGTCCTCAACTTGCTTTGCTGGTGGCCTTTGATGCTGTGTGTGAGCATTCGAGTGTCCCTGTGCCCAGATTTGAAACAGTCTGGTTTAAGGATGGCCAATCGTGACGGATTCGTTCTCTGCTGGTGGAGTCCCAAAAGATTTGCACGATGGCTGTGGGGAGTTTTTGTTCCGAGAGTGAACTTAGTTCGCCCCTTTATGAATTGTTTTTTGTGGTTGAATTCACCCTGTGATGAAGATTGCAATTATCCTAATTCGTTTTGTGATTTTTTGGATGGTCGGCTTCAAGGTTCCAATAGATTAGTCGGCCATTTGTACCATAGTATCGGTTGTCTCAGATTTGGTGTGTCTAAGCCCCCTCGGAGGATCTTTTTGGGATTTCCCCCCTTTTGGGGCTGTTGCAGTGTCCATAAATGTTGTTTTTGGTTGCTGTTGATCTCCACATTTCTGCCTAGAATTGGCGAAGCTTCGAATCCAGGGCCTGATTTTTTGGGTCATGACCATAGTAAGCCTTCAACCGGTTCTTCAGATTTCTTGTGGGTAGGAGCATGTCTCAACTTCTTGGAAAAGAAGAGATTTGTGAATCCTGGGGTCAAGGCATTTGGACGTATGCTGAGACTTCGGTGACCCCTAAAGCAGCTCCAGCAATTCGGGGTAGGTTTAAGAAATTTGGATCCTCTATCATCTTTGGTGAACATGTTAAACCTCAGACTTCTTCAACTTTGTTCAGGGGAAGGGCTGGTGGAGTTGCAATTTCCTCTGGATTTCCTATTCGGAGTCATTTGTACCCTCAACCTGATTGGTTGGTGAAGAGTACCCGTTTTGTTGATGCGGTAGTGCATGTCCAAGGCCATTTGCCAATTTATGTTTCTTCCATCTATGGTGTTGCAGGAAAATGTTCCAGTCACCCCATGGAGCTCACAGAAGATATCTTGAATCAGGCTGCAAACAGAGCTGTTAAATATAAGGGTCCTGCATTGATATGTGGTGACTTCAATACTGACATTTCTTCCATGCAAGCTTGGAAAAATTTAGAAATGCAAGGTTGGTATGACTTAGCTCTCTTAGATTCCAGAATTTATGATAGGCAAGCTCAGTCCACCTCAAAATTCGGAAATCGCCATTCCTACATTCTGGCTAATGGTGAAATGTGTCGGTCGTTTGTGTCATGCAGAACTTCTGAACACTATGATTTTGATTCCCATCCACTTTTAGTTGGGTGTTTTAGGATAAGTTCTATGACGACCCCAGCTAAACAGTGGGTTCTTCCAAAATCATTGGACCAGTTCCTTTTTGATCATGATAGTATCGTGGCAAATGCTCAGCAGGTTTGTCATGATCGGAAACATTTGTTTGATGCGATGCTCAAGTCGGGGGATATGAATGGTGCAGCAAGACAACTTTCAATTGCTATCGAAAGTACTTTTCAAAAGTCTGCGGTTGATGTTGAAGGAAATAGCATTCATGTACCTCCAGGGCATTTAGGCAGAGGGCGTAAGAGCCCCTTACAAGTCAAACATAATTTTGTCCCATGTGTCAGACCTGGTAGGCATGGTGATTTTTCCCCTCTCATGAGTCAATCTACCAAAGGGCTTAGATCACACATCAAGCAACTACGGAGATTACAAGCTCTTCATCAGCAAATGAATAGCTTCACCTCCACACAAAATATTCTCGCAAGAGATGCATGTCAGACACTTTGGAACTCAGTAGTCAATGCCCATGGTTTCCACGGTGGTTTCCCCAAGTGGATCTGCGACCATGTTGATCCCTTGGTACCCTTGAGCCTGCCATCGTTTGATTTTGTGTCCAAAGTCTTTGAATGCTTCCAGAAGTATGTGAAGAATGAGCAACACAATTTTTATTTGAATCAGTCAGCTGTGAGGAAACTCAACTTGTTGGAAGACATCGAGAAAGGAGGGCGGGAATGTTTCAGATCAGTGAGGGATGAACCAACACCCCCTTTGGCGACCATCACACAGACTAATAAAATATTCATCCCAAAGATTCGTTGGACCAAAGCCGGTCGGAAATTTCTGCCTTTCAACAAAGATCAGAAAGTAGATCCTAATTTTCCGATTGTGTTTCAAGGACAGTTCAGAAGCATCGTCAAAGTCCTACCTACAGTCATTGAATTAGACCAGCCTGTAACGCTAAAAGATAGCCATGAAAACTTCTTTATCCAAAACATTACTATTACTAGTGCCGATGTGCATGATGTGCATAGTGGCCTTATATGTGAATGGAGTAAGCTTTGGAACAGAGACCCCATTGGTGACACTGCCCAAAGTTGGCCTGAAGCTGCAGAGTTTGTTACGTCCCTTGAAGATTGCCCTACTTGTCCGTTCCAGGATTTGAGCGAGAATGTGTGGGTTGACAGTTTGAGGGGTGTTAAAAAACTTACTGCAAGAGGGGCCGATGGTTTCTCTACTAGAGACTGCGCTCTGATCCAGGGTGAATTGTTGTCGTGGCTGCTACAAATCTTACGGCATGTCGAAAGTGGTGATCGTTGGCCTCAACAATGGGTCCTAGCACGAGTTGTAGTCTTGAGTAAGGGCTATGAGCCTAAAACACCTTTAGACATTCGCCCGATATCAATCCTTTCTAAGTTTTATCGGCTGTGGTCTAGGCTCCGTAGCTTAGAAGTCTTGAAACATATTGGAAAGTTGATGCCACCCCAAGTGTCGGCAACTGCGGGGGGAGTTAGTGCAGACCTCTTGGCTGCCCATACAGCAGACCAAATCGAAAGTTCCCAATTTCACGGGAATCCAATGTGTGGAATCATAATTGACCTGGTTAAATGTTATAACCTTGTTCCTTGGTTGCCTAGTCAGTGGATTTTGGCTAAGTTGGGAATCCCCCCTGCATACATTATGGCAATGTTCCGCTTTCTTGAGGGTATCCAAAGAACTTTTGACTTTCATGGAGATTGCAGTGACCTTGTTTCAGCGACAAATGGCATTGCAGAGGGTTGTGCTATGAGTGTCAGCCTCATGGCTGCTCTGTCCTGGTTTTGTCATAAGATTATGGAAATGTCTCATCCCGAAGACATTGCAGTTTGCTATGCCGATAACTGGGGGGTGAATGCTCTCTCGCCGGATAACTTGAAAGGTGCAACACATACCTTGGAAAAGATTTGTTCGGCCCTGAAGATGATTATCTCTATTCCCAAGAGTTGGTTTTGGACTACCAATAGACTGTGGAAGGCCAAACTTAGAAGTATTCTCATACAGGGGCAGAACCTATGTATCAAAGATAATGCAGTTGATTTAGGGTGTGATCAAAATTATGGAAAACGAGTTGTTTTGCAGTCCCAAAATAAAAGGGTATCCAAAGCAAAACGTGTTTTGAGTAGGATCAAGAAAAAGAAAATCCCTAGGCATTTCAGAGCCACCATGGTCCAATCAAGTGGCTTTGGCGTTTTTGCTTATGGACAGTCTTTGCAGTACGTCCCATTGACAACATGGAGGTCCCTAAGGTCTGCAACAGTTGGTGCTATTCGTCGTAATGGTGGATGCTCAGCGCCCTATCTTGCATGCATTTTTCATAGGTATCCTATTGATCCTCAGTTAAAAGGCGTGATCAGATCGTTGTGTTTTTGGCGGAAGTATTTCAATATTTTTCCCCGAACCATGACAGATTTTTGCGAAAGACTTGCATATGACATGACTTCCAGAGGTCCTGCATCAAATCTCAAGAAAACTCTGGCTGATATTGGATGGCAGTGCTTAGCAAATGGGTTCATCCAACATCACACCGGTGTTAGTTTTAATTGGATTAGTTGTTCTGAAACATTCCTGAAAAGATTCTTGAGGCAATTTTGGTCCAGCTTTGTTGCCCAAAAGACATGTCATAGAAAAGACTTCGATATCAGTTCCATTGATGACTTGAATATCACTCGTTGTCTTAAAAAATTTGAACCTTCCCAGAGATCGCTTCTGACATCTTACATGACTGGTACAGCATGTACAAATGACTTTAAAGCTAAGTTTGGGCCAGAGGTTAGTCATAAATGCGATTTTTGTGATGCAGATGATTCCCGCAGTCACCGAATTTTCGATTGTAAGCATTTGCAAAAGACTAGAGTTGGGAAAAGTAGGTTCTTGACATGGCTTAAACAGCAACCAGAAGCTACCCAAAACCTTATGCTCTTCGAACAGAATTGGTCTTTTCTTAATATTCTACACCAACATCAGTTAGCATGGCCTGAAATCTCCATACCGTCGTTTGAAGATTGCAGCAGGTATATCTTTTGTGATGGTTCGGCATATTGGCAAGATCAACCATGTTGTACTGTTTCTGGAATAGGAGTTATTGAGTCGTGGTGGTTGAAATATAAACATACAGTTTTGTTTCAGCGACCTCTACCGGGGCTTGACCATAATTCTTATAGAGCTGAGTGTTTTGCCATCTTGATGACTCTGTCTTATATTTATAAACCTATTATCTACAGCGATTGCCTATCAGCAGTGGATACCCTACAGCACTTGTTGCACTGTCACCAAAATAACCTGAAGCCAACATTTCACGATCATCATGATATTTGGCTACAAGTTTGGAGACTTGTGCAGGCAAGACCGCCTGATTGCATAACCATCATCAAAACCAAAGCACATGAGAATACCGATAAGATTGCTGACAGTGTTTTGAAATGGCAGGCAGCTATGAATAATAGGGTTGATTTGATAGCCAAAGATGCAGTGTGTAATTGGTTTCCAGTTTTTTCTAAATCTGAGACTGTTTACCAAAAGATTTCTAAGCAAGTTGAAAGGTTCGTCCAGCATAGTCAATTAATTGTGGCACAAGCGGAATACAAACCCAAAAAAGAACTAAAAGTTGAACTGCCCGACCATAAACCAGATTGGTCTTCCAGGGCCCCATGTCCTAGTATCTGTGATTATTTTGATGTGGTTGTTCCCGATGTTCCTTGTCCTTTTGGGGATGTTTTCCTCCAGAGGGTGGTGGAATGGGCTAAACATTTAAAGTGGCCTCAGAATAGTAGTACCCAAGTTTCGATACTTGAGTTGTACATTGACTTCACCATCTTTACCAAGACATTGGCCCCAGTTTCCTTACCACCTGAAAACAAGAAATTTAAATGCTGCTATAAGCTGGGGGATCTCGACAAGCTGGCGTCTGTTACCCCCCAAAGTCTTGCACAGCAGTCGATTGTGTGGAACCGTTTCATTAAATGGTCTAGAAGTAAAGGAATACTTCTGTGGGAAAGTGACACCATTTCTAAAAGTTATACCCTTGCTCCTTTTGGTTACGCACTTTGGGCCCCAGCGGTTCATGGACATCCTGTGCTTACTTCAGGAGATAAGGTTTATCAAACCGTTTCCGATTTTTTCGTCACCCCAACTGGTAGACGACGTAATTTGAATATCCCTTATAATTGCCCAACTTGATCTCTATGTGTGCTTTCTTCAATGGTTGGTCACTTGATTTCTTTTGTGCAGTTCTCTCCAAAAAAAAAAACATCCCGATGGCATTCCAGGTTCTTACTTGCGGTGTCGTGTTTTGCATGTTGAGTCTTCATCTCATTTTGTTTGATCATTGTGGTGGTTCGCACGCCTCGGCTGGCAACTTCCACTGCCATCTGTTCCCAGATAGCGTGAAGGCCAAATGGTAAAAAAGGCTGTGATATTGGGGGAGCTAAGGAGCTAGGGATGATCTATTTCCTGATGAGCTTTCTCGAAATTACAGATCCTTGTAGCGAATGTGAAGTGCCTTTAGTTTTACGTGTATAGTAGAATCCGTTTTCTCAGCATGTCCACATCGGATTTGCTTGAGTTCTTCTGACTGTTACTAGGTGGCATGCACCAGCCAGCCCCTAGAGTTGACTCGATTGGACGGTCAGTGGTGCGCAAGCAAGCAAGCTAGGGATGATCTATTTCCCTACTAATTGGGGAGCTAAAGAGCCCCAGAATCTAGCAAATCACAGGGTAGTGACAAGGAACAAAAATAAATTGTCTATTTAATAGTTGGCCTTTTTGTAAGGGACGTCGAGGGGGGTTCCAAATGGTTACTTAACCATCACAAAGTTATTAAAAAGGCCTTGTTTTTTTTAACAGTGGAGTGGAAACAGTACCTGCTTGGATGTCCCAGGAAGTTAGGATCAATTGTTGGTAAATGGGTCATAAGTTATAACCTACTTATAAATGGGGTATTTTTGGGGATATAACCCATTGATCCTAACAATCGATCCTAACTTCCTGGCCGGGAGATGCAAATACCGTAAGGTCAAAATAGATGGCTTGCCGATACCAAAAGGTAGGTGATCGTAAAGGGTCCTTATCAACCAATATGTAGACACCTTTGCCATCTACTTTTCAATTACTGTAAACGCTTCCATGTGGGTGACGCTTCATCACCCACCATTCATCTCAAGGATTGCTGCCACGCAGACAGCCTTTGCTGCCGTGCTTGGTGATGGAACAGTCTTTACCTGGGGAGATCCTGACAAAGGAGGAGNAGGAGACAACCGCACCTTGGAAGTGCAGGGATGCATATATTCCCTAAAAATAACAGCAAGTTTGCACCTGCAAAATGGATGCTTAGGGAAACCATGAAACCACTTTCATTTTTTGGGGCTTTCCTATAGGATGCTAGCCTGGGGCCTATTTTCAGCGGCGTTTTGGCTGAAAGTTTCAGGGAGGGTAGTCACCTGGGAAATCAGGGTGATAACCTGGCAGTTGCTATGGAAATGAAGAGGAAAAGGATGGAAAAGGTACTATAACTATGAGAGTCATCAACCCAATTATTACACCCTGGAAACTTGACATGGAACCTGAAAATCACCTGTTTGAACAGGGAAATCATCTTCCAAAACTCCATTTTTGGGTTGCATGTAAATTTTCAGGGATGTATTGCGTTTTTTTGTAGAGGAATTCGGAATTACTGCCCTATCCTAAGTCCGATTCGTCCGATTCCTTGGGCTTGGATGGCTTTCGAGACGTTTCGAGACATTTTTTTCGGCATTTCATGCCCCCCCCAAAAGAAATCACAGGAAGTTCCAATAGAAGATGTTTCAATGTGACTTTCCAAAGATCTTCTTACAATTTGGGATTCTTCTGTATATCTAAACTGTTTGTTTGTGTTTTTATTCCTAATATATATAGGGTAAATGATTTACCAACGTTGGAACTTGGGACCATGAAATTGCAGGTGTTTCCACATAAATTCCACGACCCAGGTAAGTAATCCCCGGGTCCCTCCAAGTTATGTTGAGATTTACAGATGTCTGAGGCCGTGTTTTAGAAACTCTGTGGGATGTGCAGGAGATACAGTTCCGGAAACCCGGAGTGAGTGCGAAGTCGTGGTGCTGAGGGCTGGGAAAAACCTAGGCCTTCCCTCCCGGAAAACGTAACCTACGTTTGTCAGAAATAACGGTTTTTCATAGCCGGCCTTTTTAAGGGAAACCAATGGTTAATAGGATCTTAATCAGGCCTTTATTTCTGAGGGGTGTATGTTAAAGATTGTTAAAGGGGTGTATGTTGACCGGGTGTGACAATGGTTTTGTCTGATGGAAGAGGATGGCCAGGCCAAACATGAAAGGATGACTAACCAAACAGAGGCCCCTGAAAATAGGCGATCCTTTCAAAGCGAATTCGAAAAAAAAAAACCTCTCGACCTTCAGCATTCGGGGAAGGTCGGGAGTATGCACAGTACAGTGAAATAAGACTAAACCAAGCCTCATTTAGGCTATTAATTTCTATATAAGTTGTTTTATTTCTTTGGGTGGACATTGCCATTGAGGGGCGATCAGTCGAACCTATAGTCACGGTTTGACCTATTTCAAACGGCTACTCCAGTAGATATTTGCCAAGTTACGAGAGATGATGTGAATTTCCTTGGCATTTGGTGCTGTGAATTTGATTTAGAAGGGCCCAGGCGTGCTTCAAATTACGGTTGAGAGAATGATTACTGTAGTGATTATTGTTGGTTTTTATACGGCACCGGGCGCCATGGTGATGGTGAAGTGGTGGATTTTTTTATCAACTCCGAGGTGATGATTTTTTTTGCCGGTCCCCTTCCCTTCCAACCCATGGAAAATCAAGGTGTTTGATGGTTTTTGGCTACATAAAAGATATGGATTTACCAGGAAAACCCTCTAAAAAATGTAGGTTTCCGGGGGTGGCAAAATGAGCTCCGGAGGCGAACTGCCAAAACCCTATGCCAAACCCGAGGTCCTCGGAGCGTGCCTTTGCCGCCATCTTGGCTTCAGGAACCGTGGCGCCTCAGGTGAAAAGAAAAAATTGGGAGCGAAAATAAGAGATCTTGGAAAATCCATGGCTTATCCAGATGGTGGCAACTCAAATATTTTGTATGTTCACCCTTACTTGGGGAAGATTCCTATTTTGACTAATATTTTTCAGATTTTCAGAGGGGTTGAAACCACCAACCAGTTATTAACCGTTGGTTTCCCTGAAAAAGGCCAGCTGTTGGAAACACCCGGCTATTTCTGTGGGGGTAGGACCTTGAAAGGGGTTGGTTGAGAAGAGCCATTTTTGTTGAGAGGTCTTGGTTTTCTTTTTTGGAAGTTTGGACTTGGATATGTTTTTTCATCAGTCTTGAGTTAGTTTTCCTATTTTGTTTCAACATGTGCAAACCTAGGGAGGACAGGTACTGACCGGTCACCAATATCATGATCCTAAGCTCCCTGGAAACGAACGACAAAACGCCCCGGAAAATTGGCCAAAAAACACCAAAAAGGATCCATGAATCATCTGAACTGACAAAGGCTCAACACATTTTTTACATTTCTACCCCCTGCAGAAGATGATCCAATTTGAAAACATATGTTTCAAAATGGGTTGGTTCAACCACCAACTTTTTGGATTGATTTTCAGCGAACATGTTATTTTCAGGGAGGGTTACTTGTTTGTGTTGATTTGTTCTTTTTACTGAGATTCAAATGGGTCCCGGAGAGTGGGCGGACATTTTGCCAGACGCCGTAGCCTTGTTTTCCCGTAGGCATGATTCGTGACATTGCCTGATAGCCTCTTGATTTACTGGAGCATCTCAAGCTTTAAATCACCTAAAAAGTTTCAAGTACCAAGAATGCGGGATCTTACTTATAAAGCTATTTTTAGAAGGAACAACTAAACCGTAAAGACATAGTTTCGTTTCTAGGACTTCCAAAGATGTCCCGAGTTTTTTCTACTCAGTCCTGCCAATCCAAGGTGCCATGGGGTTCACATGGTTATGGTGGAAGTGGAGCTGGTAAAATCAAACGACAAATCTCGCAGTTCATGTGAAAATGAGCAAAAAGCATGGTGGCAGCGGCAGGGGAGGGTGCCGGGGGGGGGTTGCGCCTCCAGTTGTGGATTGTGGATTTGATGGGTTTTTCTGATGGTGAAGTGATGCAAAATTTGGTCATTCAGAAAGGTCCGGCATTAAACTAAGATTGCCCTCGTTTTGAGGGCGGATAGTTAAACATCGTCATGTTTGGTGAACCATTCTGTTTTTGTTGCTGTCCCAAGTCGTGAAAGGGGCATTTTCCGAAAAACCAAGGGGTTTGAAGGCACAATTGTTTAATAGGGATCCTTGTAATGCCTCATTTTAATCTCCAACTTGGCAGTATAATCCCCTATAAACCCTAAACAACCAGGTGCCCTTTTTTGTCTCATTGCTCCTCTTGAAAGTGTTTGACGCAGGTTAACCTCATTTTAGAAAATCTTAGGCCTTTAGTACCTAAACTGTTTTTGAATGGCCACAGAGTGTGTGTGCTTTTGAGAGGTGCAGAGTATCCTTATTGCACACCAAAAACCCCATGGGCCAGATTCGGTAGGAATCCTTGAGGCAAGTGTGGAATACAGATTTGCAGAAACAACAACTGAATTTTACCTGCAAACTAAAAACAGGCCCTTGCACATATACTAGCATGTATATATATATATAAATATAAACTATTGTATTTATAAACTTATATACATTATATAGTTTATATGTATGATATTTTTAGATATATTTAAGTATCAGTATATATTTGTACGTTAGCATACGGCTCAGGGGTGACAAAACAAACAAGCTATGATTAGCTATGTTGGGCCAACACCGTGGTAAGAACACTATGTATTATGATGGTCAACCTACCCCCCACCTAATGAACCCCCCCCCTCGGAAGTAAGGCCTTGTTAGGGGAAACTAACTAATACCATTATGTAATGACTTGGCGTTTCACGTGCCATGTACTAAGGTACAGCTTAGGAGGCAAAAATGAGTTTTTTTGGGCCACCTATGCAGCACCTCCATCGGGGGGACGTATGGCCGTGAGTTTTCTTGGAAGCAAGCAGAAATGGAGATTAGTAGAAGATGGGCCACCAAACAATTGGTTATAAACATGGCTATATTACATATATATATATATGTTAGATTTATATGTTTTCATATATTTAAAAATATTTATATGTTTATATATTTATATATTTATATATGTTTATATAATATGTTTATATTTACTTTTTATATACATATATATGTAAATATATATACAAATATATATACACATATATATATATATATACAATTCCATTTCAAAAAGGGGTGAACAAAAATCAACCTCCAGAACTAAGCCCGGATTGGAATTTTTGGGTCCTTACAAAAACATACGTATGTTTGTTTGAAGATTGCTTTCTTAATGGCTTAATTTCAACCGTCCATCCTCCTGCTATCAGAGTGAAGTACTCCTTTGCTTCTCAGTCTTGACCGCTTTTCAAGTCATTGATGTTGTTTCAAAAGAAATTAATGTAGGAAGAGTTCATTTCCCTACCATTTTCCGATATGTGTTTCAACTTACTTAGGAATTACTTCTCCAAAGATGACCGGAACGAAACCGGAACCCAACCTTCCAACGACCCACAAGTGGTCGTGTTTCCCCCCGAGGTTCGCATGATGTGGCGGTCACCCCTGGCCCTGCCAGCTACGGGCCTGCGCCAGTGACGCCCCGGGCCACCACCAGCCGGCCGCGAAGTGTGGCAACACCACGGAGGCTTGGGAAGGATGATTTGTGGGGTCAAAGTTGAGGTTTTCAATCTTCTCTATAAAAAACCAAGCCTCATTCACTATTAACCAGTGCTCAAACCTTCGCGAAATTTAGTTTTTGGTTGTATTTATGTCGTTGTATTGGGGAATTGTGACTGCAATTGCAGTAGCCAGCTTTCCAATGTCCAATCCTTGGAACTCTGCAGGGTTCCTCTAGAGGAACTCGTTGATTTTTTTGTTTTTTTTTTGCTGCGAATCAGTAACAACACGTGTTTTTTTTTGAGTTTTACGGGTTTTACGATGTTAGTTCACAAAACTACTATCCAGTGATTCAATAGTTATCTACCTTATAACTTGCCAGTCTATCAATTAGCAATCATCCATTGCAAGAAATTCCGGACAACTAAACAAGAAAGGATCATTGTTTACCTTCGCATTTCCACATCGCAAAAGACTACCTCAACACACAATTGCTACTGCACTCTGTCAGGATATTTTTGGATGGGCATGTCTAATTGTCAATGATTGTTCCCATTCATGATTAGCAGGTATATCAGTTATATCCCTCGAGATATCTTCATTCCAAGAAAACCTGGACACACCCCAGGTACCCCAAACTACAAATATGAATGAACAAATGGTTGAGGCTCTGGGGTATGTTGAAGTTGTTTTAAATGTACACCCTCCCTGAAACTAACAGCTCGCCCATGATGAAAATCACCATTCTTCCCGGTGAATACCATCAAAGTGGTGGATTTTCCAGCCTGCTACCCTCCCTGAAACTAACATAGCCGGCTGGAAAATCTTAGATGAACTTAGTGTTAGGATCACCAACCTTATGCACCCACCACGGGAAATCACCATTCCATTCAATAGCTGTTTCTGGTTCCCTTAATAGGTGGGCTTGGTGATTTATAATCACCCAATTGACGGGAAAAATGCAACTTTTTTAGTGCCACTTGGGCGATTATATGCTACCTACCACCGAAAAAAAGGGGAACCAGGGAACTCTATTGAGGTTTCCTAACTTACATAGCTGTACATGCTAAGGCTGTTAGGGGGGGTTATATGGGAACCAGAAATCACCATGGAATCCATGGCAGATCCCCATTTGGTGATCAACCTTCACCTGGACCTGGACATTATGACCATCAAAATGGCTTCCAGGCGGAGATTCGGGTGCAGAGTCTGGTGGAACCTCCAATGGTGGGTTTGTTAAGGGGGAATCACCCCTCAAAATCCTAAAATTCCTTCGATTTATATAGGTGATTTAGGTTTAGGAACTAGGGTAATTTCCCCAGGATTATTCTATAGTTGATCTTGGAATCAAAAGATGTTTAGCCCTCAAAGAATTTCCGAAATGTTTCGATGATGAAATTTATTTAGTAGGTGAGGTGGTTTCAAATATCTGTTTAATTTTCAACCCTACCGGCGGAGATGATCCAATTTGACTAGCAGTTGTCAAAATGGGTTGAAACCACCAACTAGTGGCGTTGGCGTTGGCAAACCTGCCGGAGTCAAAAAGTGTTTAGCCAACAACCAGCGGGGCTGGAAAACATGTCTCTTCCAAACTGTTTGGCCACCCCAAGGCCTGCAAAAAATACCTCAATTTTTGTATGGGAAACTTCCAATTAAATGGACAGATTTTGTGAGAGTATGTATTTTTTCAAAATTTCTTTTGGGAAATTTTGAAGTCTACTGACCCTAATACATCTTAATATAACAATTGTTTTTTTTAAAGAACATACATCCATATAGTCATGGCTGGAGTTTATTCCGGATCCCCCCCAAGGTGCCAATCAGAGTGTGGATGGAGTGGTCATGGTAAGTAACAGGCCTCAAGTTCTTCTCCAAGACGACCACGCACCACAGCATTGACTTTGCCACGCATGGCCAAACGGGAGTTGGAACATCCGGGCCCACAGCCACTTGGTAGAAAACAACACTTGACTAATGGATGTTGGGAGTTGCCAAGTGTGTTGGCAATAGCAATTTGTCGATGTATATAGATATATAAATGATTATAAATATATCATATATCAATATCTATATATTGTTGCGGGCTTTCTGAAGTGCGTGTGATATATGTTGTGGTTTCTGGGGCTGTCATTGAATCTTATTGACAAACAGTGAAGGTTTAGAAAAACCCCTTCACCAACAACACTTAGATCACTGTCATTTGATGAGGGATGGGGCAACCCCAAGACATACTCCCCCGAAATTTAACATGGAACCTGAAAATGATGGTTTCCAAGAGGAACTTGCTTTTCTGGGGACTTCTTTTCAGGTTCCATTTTAAATGTCGGGGGTGTACTCACCTATTGTTCAGTTGATAAGTTGATAGATCCCGTTGTCAGTTTCTTCTGTGGACACCAACGTATCATCTCGAAGATTCAAGGGCTTGGATCCACGTCATTTGGTGTCTAGGTAGCCGAGGTGGAACTTTTCGGTGAGTTCCTTGTCCACCCAGAAAAAACAGAACATATCCTGTAAATATGGAACAAGATATCCCAAAAGGAGACTTCTTACAAGACATGTATATAATTCTGATGCTTTCAAGTCATTTCATTGCAATCAACTGGTGTTTGATACTGAGTTTCTCCTATTGAAGATCTATACAACTGGAATTGAACTGGATCAGGTTTCACTTATGAACTGAATATATTGACAAAAACACTACGTGTGAAAGTGTGGGACATCCTTCCGTGAAGGGTTGAATGTGATGCTGTTTTTTTCAGAGGTTTCCGTTAGGTGGTGCCTTTATTCGGATCCAACAAAAAGTCTCAACATGAAAGATATTCACAACCAGTCAGATACTCCCCTGAAGATTAACATGGAACATAATCATGGAGGTTTGGAAGATCATGTTCCTTTCCAAATGGGTGATTTGTAGGTTCCATGTTAATTTTCGAGGGTGTATAGGGCCCTCAAATGGGCAAAATTTTACCAACAACAAAAGGTATATAAAACAGGGGAGCCCTTTTATATGTGAAATTTCCCACCTCAAACCTTCAATGTTTTGCCTAAATATCAGAAAAAATCATTTGGTTGGTGGTTTTTTCAATATTTTGCATTTTCACCCGAAAATTGGGGAAATGATCCAATTTGACTTTTGCATATTTTTCATAATGGGTTGGTTCAACCACCAACTAGTCATTTTTATGACGATCCGATGGAACTCAACATATGACGATCGCAATCCGCTTCACAGTGCGCCTATGGAAGGTGCCCTCCTTACACTCAGTTTGACGATTCGGTAAGCTGAAATCCGCTGAAATCCGGCGAACCTAAGCACCGCCTCTTGTGGTGGTTAGCAGTGCTTGGGAACCTTTCAAGGCAATTTGTTTGGGGGCATTTCGACACGAAACACAGCACGTCTCACTGGTGGTTGGAAGGGAGCGATTCGGAGCTGGGAGTACCCCAAAATCCTTCATAGTAGATAGCAAAGGAGCTACCCCCCAGGTTTTTTTTTTGCACATCTTGGTGGTGGTTTCAAATATTTTTTATTTTCACCCCTACTTAGGGAAATGATCCAATTTGACCAATATTTTTCAGATGGGTTGAAACCACCAACTAGACATCTTAGTGTCCGTTTACGGTGCCATATATCTGTGACTCAAAGGACCTGAGCCGAGCCTTGAAAGGCATCCAAGACCCCCGCCACAAGAGGCCATTTTTGTGAGGAAACACCTGGATTCGGCAAGGGCGTTGTATGATTTGAAAGCAAGGCGCCTCCAATAAACCACGGTATTGGTTTGATGTTCCCCTAATTTGCGGTAAAACCTGATAAAACCTGCATCTATTCATTGTCATGTATACATGTCTTACCCATTTGGTTGATGGCCAATATATGCCATGAGGGTTATGTTGGGATGCTCCCCCAAGACGCCAGTTGATCAGCAGGAAGATGTCACATTTAGTATAGGAACCATCGCTACTTGGATTTGGTCGGGGACATCATAAGGCGAATCATAAGGTATTCCGAGTCATGACAAGGGGGGGCGGCGCAACCTCATGAGGAAATAAACCAAAGTTAGCAGGGTACCTACAAGAAACAAGGCCGTTCCAGAGGGTTTTTCCTTGACCGCCCGAAGATATCCGTTTCTTTAAAGGAGAATCGGTGTGGATTTTTCGGAGTCCATAACGACCAACCATGATGTTACAGTGTTGACACTTGATCTTCATTCTTGGCTTCCAATTCAAAGAGTCTTAATTATATCTAACCTCAAATTATTCATTGAACATGCTATTTGGTGAATACCAGCAATGGGAGCCAACATGCTGCCACCAACAAAGGGTCATGTTGTCACAAAGGCCGTCAGTTTTCAAGTGCAACTCTTTGGTCATGTGAGTTCCCCTTCTCCCTGAAGGGGCTTGGGGTCTGCCGTTTTTAGCAGCGAGAAACACGACGAAAAGGGGGAAATCGGTGGGAGAAGGTTGTCAGGTGTGAAGAAAAAACCAGGGCCAAAAGTTGAAGGTTTAAATGATGTCATCATGTCATCTTGGAGTTGTTTTGTTTTTCAACATCTACATATATGTGTTTTTTGGTTTGAATTCTGAAGTTTATCACCATTTGAGAATTGCTAGGTGGTGGTTTCAAACATTTTTTATGTTCACCCCAAACTGGGGAAATGATCCAATTTGACTAATATTTTTGGGATGGGTTGAAACCACCAAGTAGATTGATATTATTATATTCATTGCTTTTGTTTAACCATCTTCAGCAACTTGAACATCGTTTGACCTCAGCGATGGTATGTTGAAGGATGGACATCTAGATATACCTAGAACCCAACTGACCTCGATTGTTTGCAGGTCAACCCTCCAAAAGAAGGGCCCAAACTCCAATCAAAACAAGGGTGAATAAGGGTCATCTAGGTATGTATATACACGTTTCTACAAGGTTTCTCCCTGTTTTTGCATGGACTCAAAGAGTCCAGGAATCACCAAACAAAAAACTTGTCATGCTGGTAGCTCGCGTGAGTCGTTTGAGACGTGGAGCCCATTGGTCCCCGATTGTTGTTACTTAACAATGTAGGGAACCAACATTTTTTTGGGACAATGGAATCCTTGTACATGTTTTGGAGAGTTATTATTGTGCGAGTTTTTTTTTTGGAGAGTATTGGTCTTTAGGTGTCCATTCCTCTTGGAGTATTATTAAGTTCCTTCAGCTATAGGACCTGTTTGAGCTCTTTGAGAAACAACCAAACAATCATCTTCCAATCCCACTTTTTTCCAAGCGTCAGGTTGGTTTACAGAAGGTTTTTTTTAAATGTTTACCGTCTTTTTATTCGAAAGCTACCAGACAATCCCTGTGTCTCATCACAGAATCTGACACAAACCTGTTTCTTTCCCTGAGGCAGGTTTGGGAGTGGCAGTTTGATCACAATAGCTGTTGATCATTTTGATAAGAAGCACGTATCTACTTGTTATTTCAACAAAGCATCAGCAGAATTTAATGTTTGTACAGTATATATATAGTGATTTAGTGTACATACGTATACATAATATGTATATACATATACATATATATTTATGTTTATATTTATATCCTTACTTGGCCAACGGCTGAACTTTAAACTTTTTGGGATTACATATTTAGTAGGGAAAATAAAGTTCAAACTTTCATTTCAGGGTCCATTGGCTAAGTGAGTATCGGATGATAGGAATCAATACATTGTCATACAACACAGCATGAATTTTCCCTACGCAGGACTTGTGTCCGTCAGGCGCGAGTGGGGGAATTTCGCCCTGGACGGTAGAAACTCCTGGTCCAAACAAGTCCACAATAAACCATTATAAGGATCCCTATTAACCAACCAGTAGAATGGAAGTAGTTTTTTTTTCTTCGTGGCTCAGGTGTTGTTTTCAATATAATGATCAGATACAAAGTGGGCCCGCACCAGTCACAAGTAGGGTTATAACTCCACTTACCGGGGGTATAACCCAAGTTACCCATTTATAAGACTTTATAAGGCCATTTATATGGGTTATAACTCCATTTGTAACTACTAGGGGCCCACTTTGTAGTACATGGTGTATCATGCTGTTGTTTTATGGTGTGGTTGTAGGTATGTTGTCAAGTCTGCATTTTAAAGGCATTTTCGCTGAAGACAACGACCAGACCCTAAAATCCCAAACGTAACATTTGCCTAGTGAATGACTGGTCACGTACTGGAATGCAATGTCCATGTTCTTTTATATGTCTCAGCTAGTTAATGAGTATAGTTTACACAAAGCCCTGCCCTTTCCCGAAAATTCCGAAACTGACCTGGACCCTTCTCCGCCCTTTCGTAGTGCAGGTCACTTTTTTCGGCGTCCTTGGCCTCCACGGTTGGATCAGGAGTTGGAGTGGCTGACTTTTCCAAGTCCCCCCATCCATAGTCATGGGCACGGTACACATCGTAGAATTGTACGCCCTGACCTCCTGCGAAAAATAACAACGTAACGTAATGACAAAACATACCACCTAAAAACATAGGGGCTTGAGGAATTAGAACATCTACTGTATAAAGGTTGATGATCTTTTTGGAGCCCCACGGTGAGTGCTAACATGACGGCTGCAGGGCATTGGTTTCCTTGGGATCCACCAGATTTCTGCGACTTCACATGGATTTGGACGTGATTCGGTTTATATACATAACTATAGGGGAAGGTTTCCAATACATTGTCAGTGGTTTTTATGTTCAGCCCTGGGGAAGATGCGTATCAATTTAGTGTGATTATTCTTGATATTTTGAAATGATTGGGGGGGTGAAACTTTGAAACCACTGTTGATGGTTCAGAAGACCTGGCATGTATGAACCTTTAAAAACATGGGATAAACTACCAAGTCAACTACCAACCTCAACTGGTGAACGCCGGATTCAGCCATCAACAGCATCACCCAGATACATCATGACCATGAGGGAAATTCCAATCACAGCCAAAGATTTGAATGTCTTATGTTGAACTTGTGGAAGCTTCGGAAGGTTTGTTTTGGCATGATTCGTTCCAACACAAATGCGCTACAAATCTCGAGTGTCATGAGTGTCATAAGTGTCATACATTCATGGTAGTCGCAGCTGTAGGCTATGCTTCTTTTTTATGTTGGCTAGACAAGACATGGATTCAAACAATCTTGGGCCAATCCCAATGAAAGCAGCGGGAACATCAGCTCTTTACATAGTTACATATATAATATAGGTATGTATATATATATTTATATATACAATCATGGCAGCAACCATCATGGCAGTTGGTAGACTGCTCAAGAGTATGCAAGATATTTGAGTAAGTCTTGGAGGATGATCCCTTCCCTTAAGGCAGGGGTTTCCTGAGGAATGTGCAAACTCTCCAGATGTGAGTATGAGAATTATCTTTCACATGGAGATAACCTTTTGGTTTCTTCACCGTGTTTAGAGTTGGACGTGATATTACATACAAGGTGGGCCCCTACCAGTGACAAATGGGGTTATATATACCCTATAAATGGCCTTATAAATGGGTAACTGGTGTTATAATCCTACTTCTCGGGATTGAAATCCCATTTATAACTGGTAAGGGCCCACCTTGTAGCAATACATGACATCACTATCTGTTTAGCTGCTTTTCTTAGCAGCTCTAAAGCTTCATATACTGAACATGTGCGGACAAGCCTAACATAAGCCATATCCATTACAGCTTATATAGGTTAAAGCATCTTCGTTTTAGGTACCTTCTCGAAATGTTTGGTAATAACATTTCCGCCACAAAACAAATCAGGGGATAGTTGGATGTACCCCTACCAACACACTCCTATGAGAAACCCCTATATAAACCCCTTTTTGGTCGATATTTATGGGTTAAAAAATCCCCAATCGTCGGTGAAAAAATCCGACAACTCGGTGGCTCGAAGATCGGGGCGCCACCCGGGGTGGGGACCCTGGGGTCGCTGGGGGAAACAAATGCCAGCGAGGCGGGGAAAGGAAAAGTTCCGGAAGTCGGGCTGGTGGAGATATCGCTGGTTCCGTGTATCACGGGGTTGCCCTATGTCAAAGAGAACACAAAATACACCCCCCGAAGATTAACATAAAGCATATAAAACATGAAAATGATGTTTTGGAAGATCATTTTCCTTTTCCAGGGGTGTATTCTCAGGTTCCATATTAACCTTCCGGGGTGTACTCTAATGAATCTATTTGTAAGAAAACGTTTCTTTATGCAGTGAATATGTCAGCATGATTTTGGTGATACAATGTGAGTTGATATATGCATAAATATACACAGTATGATATTCTAATATTAGAGTAATTTGTTCAGTACTATACTATAATACTTTTAGTTTCCGATGTAATGATATTTGGTTCTGTCGATTTATGTTTGGGAAGAAGGTTTGTATCACATTTGTGTTTGGGCCTTGTAACAGCTCAGCTTATTCCTGATAGTGACATGTCCATTTTTGGAATGACCGAATGACCAGGACAAATCCTTGGATCGAACTTTAAAGAAGGGTGGAAGGCCATGAAGAGTTGTTCCATCGTGCCTTACTAAGAATCAAGTAGGGCCTACTAAGTAGGGAATTGACTACCCCGGGAGCCCCAAAAGCTCAAGGATTCCAGTGACCACCAAGATTAATTGTATCATATTGAGATACATCAGGTTGTTGCAATGGATTTTTCATTGCATATTCTTATGGCTCCAACCGTTACAAAACAAGCACAGATACTTGTCATACACAAAATATTTTCCGTCCCACTTGGCCATTCCTTTGGATATGTAGTACATAGATTCATTTGGTTTTATTTCTGTCTTGACTCTCCGGTCAAAAAAATCCAGCAACACTTCGCACCGTTGCAACATCAGGTCTCCCATGCATCCAAAGCGCACCTGGGCAGGCTTGCGCAATGGCAGTCAGGGAACCCTTGAGGATTTTTTTTGGGGGGAAGCAGATCCTCAGGTTACGCCAGCAACAACTGGTAATCACGTTGAGTTAAGCTATCTTTGATCCATGTACTGGGAATCAAGAAACATATTTTAAGACAAGATGACATTTGATGACTGAAATTTTTGCCAATGCTATAACGTGATGTTTTTTTTTCTCAAGCCGAACCCATGAAATCCAAACATTGTGATTTTTAGCGGGATCAGCCAATCCAAAATGAAATCTCTCCTCCAAAGATATGTTGGGAGCATTTCGGATCTCAATTCAAAGGTAAGAAACGTGACATGTGTATTTGTGAAGTATATGAAGGAAGAAGTGCCCGACTAGGAAATACGTTTCGGGCTGTCGTTTTGCAAAGAGCATCGGCACTCACAGTGAGATGTACTCAACCAAATCTGCATGTTGATCAACAGTAGGTTGAACAAGCTTAGCCCAAATTAAATAGAGTAACATCAGGCCTTGTGACCCCAAAGAGATTAAAATCTACACAATGAATTCCTACAGGCCCGACGTGTTTTTTGAGTTTGGTGAACTGATTTGATTCGTCCCAGCTACAACAATTACATGGTGGTTTTTGAAATCTGTGTAATATTTTTTGATATTTTTATATAGACCCCATTTGGGAAAGATTCCCATTTTCAATTGAGCATATTTTTTCAAATGGCTTGGTTCTCAAGTATAGTGGTAAATGGATGTAAATGGGTGGTTTGGGTTAGTTGGTGGTTTGGGATTCTACAACGGGATACCCCGGGGGATCCCCCAAAAATATCCAACCCACCTCCAGGGGCTTCCAAGTGTAAAATCTCGAGGTGCTCGACGCATGAGCTCCGGGAAACGGAGACGCAACGGGACCCCCGAGCGCACATCCTATGTGGCACAAAAACAGGAACAGGAGGCGAGGTGGGGAGGAGGGTAAGGATAGGGCTAGATCGATCAGCTTAGTGTAAAATTTGGAGGTTAGATAGATTTGGGTTTGTCTTGGTGTAATGTACTGCGATGTTTGTATTTTGTATTAATATATTTATACATATATAAATATATAAATCTAATCATTTTGCTATATATACATATATATTTTGCAGCGCGCTGTCCACCAATATATATTTTGCAGCTTGCTGCCAATGTCAGGTCTTTCAAGATTTGGGATTTCAACACACAAAGATTGTAGACATTGATCTTTTGGAAACTAGAGATGAGATACCAAGACCTTGGGACTCATATATATACACAACCCGGCGCTGATGAGTTTGCAGCGTTCCAAGCTTGCTAGCAAATTGATGTTTAACCTATCAGATTAAGTAACAAGGAACAACAAAAAAAACACTGAAATCAAAATGAAATCAAATGATTGTAGACTTCTTTTTGGCACATTGTTCTGCTTGGTTATATGACATCTAGTATGAAGTATATGAAGTCATAGTTTGAAAACCCCATGGGTTTCTGACATTAAAAAACAGCGCAGGTACCCATCGAGGTCCGTCAAATGCGAAGAGCAGTTCATCAGTTCGGCCTGGTGGGTGGCGAAGACTATGACTCCAAGGTGTTTAACCGAGCCATCCCTTTCACTGTTTCTGCCCGTTTGACCTTTCTTTTTTCAAGGAAATTCCCAGGCCAAGAAGAAGATGGGGGATGTGCCCACCATTAGTGAAAACCCAAAAGTTTGAAACTTCACCACTTTGTTCAGGAGGAGCGCCTGCAGCAGAAGCTTTACAGCAATGGAATATATGGGAGATGTTTGTTTTTTGTTAAATTGTTATGGGCTAACAAGCATGGAGTTGTTGGATGTTGTTGGTTCGGAAATCCGGCAAAGCATTCAAGGTTGGTGAATCTATCCAACTTTTATTGGGTTTCAACGCCAGGGATGCAGGATTTTGACCATCAGCGTTATTTTCAGCTTGCGTATTCTAGGATGGTTGCAGAAAATTGGTAAGGATTGAATCAGGAACCCATCATGGGGACTGATGATGTTTGCAGAAAACGATTCTTTTGACCAAGAGATATTTCAATGATATATCGAGGTTACATCTACCAACCTATTTTCTAGTTTTCCTGACCTACATGTCAGTTTGTTCTGTACAAATCTGTGCAGATTGTTTGTTGCTCAGGATTCTGGATCGTCTTCCAGCGGATGTGGGAACCACGCTGATCTTTGCCAAGAACACTCAGCAGGTGCCGCTATAGGAAGAAAGACATTTACCTACCTACAATTTACATTTACCTAGAAAACCAAGCTACATGTAGGTAGTTAAATATACGTAAGTCCGATCCTGTCCGAAACTCCCCTGCGAGTCAACGAACAACTGGAACCCAAACAGTTGAAGGGTCGGATGATTTTTCCTTTCTCCGGGTGGTATTTTCATATTCCATCCCTTATTTAATTAATCATGACCCCAACTGAGTACCCGTATTTCACACACCTAACTGACAACCCTTGGATTATTATGTTTTATTAATCCAGGGGGACCTCAGTGGGGACCCCCTTAAGGCATGGAATATGTATTTTCAGCTTCCAGCCGTTCGTTGTTTTAGGCCTCTGCCGTGGTGGAGCGTTGCAAGCGGAAAGCGCTGCTCTCCGCGGCCAAGGGCCGTGCGGAACGAGTCAAGGTGAGTTTTGTTTGGCTCCCAACAAAATGTGGCAAAATACCTTTGATGGGTGAAATCCGGCGTGAACACCAGTTGAGGTTGGTAGTTTATCCATGTTTATCCCATTATTTGCAGGGTTTTATAGTTTTATACATCCCTGGTGGTTAGCCGGATTTCAGCCATCAACAGTATGAAAATATACCGAGGACCTTTCATACCAGCATGTACTCCCAGATTTAATTCCATGTTTATTTAGTTCTGGAGGAAGATACGTTCTTTGATTAATGTCTTGCAATCGTGTGGAAACTACAAACTATATAGGTAAAAACATATTATCCCAGAGGATCCATGTATGCTATAAATTGACCTAAATTACATTTGGGTGACGTTTATTGTAAATGTACCTGGACCCTCCAAGGGGTGCCAAATGGATGGTAAAGGGTGCCATTAAGCAACCCTTTAGGGTTCAAACACCACCCCTTGGAGGGTGCTGGTATAAGTTCACATACATGGATCCCATGGGTAGAGGGTTGTCCCCACACCTGGATCCAGCCACCTTCAACCTGACTTCCAGGCGGTCTTCGATGGTGCAGGCCACGAAAAACCGAGTGGGGTGCTGGAAAAAAATGGAAAAAACACGTCAAACATTGACATTTAGATAAATCAAGGAGCCAACTTGGGTTCCTGTGTTTTTTCAATAAGCATGTAAATATCGGTGTTTCAATAGTTTCCACACGTACTTAATAAGGAATTCTAGATGTTTGTTTTATTTGCTCCATTGTTCCCATTTAAATTTGAACACACCTCAAGTTGGAGCATCAAATAATTTTGGCAGCCTGGTCCTTCAGATGTTGTTTTTTTCCCCGTTGTTTGGTGGTTGCTAAGCAACGGTGATTTCAGGCGATGAAGAGTGAGGGGAACTCATCGGATAGGAGGTGGAAGGATGGAGCCATGTGAAAAATCCTACGGTTTCACACCCCATCAAGGTATACTCAGGTGGTGGTGGCAACTCAAATATTTTTGGAATTTTCACCCCCGGATCCTTGGGGGAAATAGATGATCCGATTTGACGTGCATATTTTTCAAATGGGTTGGTTCAACCACCAACTAGTATTTTTGCAATATTCCTTGACGTCACTATCAAGAATTGTTTGGTTTAATTTTTATTTCTGCTCGGTGTATTTTGTATTGAGAGTTGTGTGTTTGCACGTGGCTTCGGACATTTTTCAACAATAGCTGGTCAATATACCCCCGGGGCCTAACATGCCCCGGCCCCCCAGAAATAGGGGCTTCAGTAGCCGGCGGTGTCAAGGGAAACCAATGGTTAATAAGCCCTTAAGAAGGCCTTATTTCTGGGGGTATCAATTCCAAGGCATTTTTCCAGATTTTTTCAGCGAAGGAAAGATCTCATTTTTTCACCAGTCCACTGTTGTGCTCCCTCCAATTGTGTCAGACAAAAATATTGTACTTGTTGATGATAACCCCCCAAAAACAAGTCTACTGTATATACGTCTTTTTTTTAGCAGATTTATTCTAATTTGGTGGAATCTACATTGTGCCTACTTACCAACCATAGAGAAACAGGTGTCAGAAACAGCTAAGGTTCTCCGAAGGTCACCGGATGACAGATCCTGGATCTGAGGTCATTCCCTTGGGCCTGTGGTCGTTGTACTTTAGAAAATGCCTGGATGACGGAAGAATGTCGCGCCTGTGGGACCAGGAGTGCATCCCTTCAACTGTGGGGAACGGAGGGCAGCTGAAGGGTTTTAAGGATGCTAGGTGATCCCGGATGCGTTTCAAAGATGGTTTACTCTGAGATACAGGAGGCTCATGTGTTTCATATTTCTAGGTTGGGACGATTTCATAGGGAAACGCACACTGTGACGTAGTTTATTTCTTCCATCAGCTGGAAATAAATCCGAGAAGTTGAGTGCTAGTGTACAGTTTTTGTTCTCAGAATATATGTATATGATAATCCATATATAAACATATATATATATATACGTATAATTTTCACATTTGTGTGTGTGCGTGTGTGCGCGTTCCATGTGTTTAATCTCACCATTTTTGTTGCCTTAGGGAATCCTCACAAAACAGGTGAACCTCCAGAGGTGGTTCTTGTTTTTTGGGGTTATGAAAAAGCCCAAAAAGGTGTCCCGTTAACACAGTTGGTTTTTGAGATAAGTTTTGGGTTTAGAGTAGTTCCCATACAAAGTTCATGTATGGTGTGTTTTTATATACATAGAATGGCTGTTTTTAATCGTAACATATGGTAAATGTTAGGAAATATGCCATACATGGATGGGGTTGTTGGGATGTTAGTTGGTACTTCTACAACTTCTCATTGACGTTTGTCAGGATTGTAGGCCTGGGGACCTATTTTTCCGGTGTGGAAAGAAGGCTGAACTCTCCTGACATCATGGCCGAATTACGACCAGTGACAGTCCATGTTGCATCCATCTACTGCAGGAGAGGCTTCTTCCCAAAGGTCTCCGTGTGGATCCTCAATTTGCACCAGCACCACATTCAGACAGACTGGCCACCCAAACGGCGGCAAGCCAGCAAACGATAGAAAGCTCAGGTCGTAGCCCTTGATGACAAGGCGGGAAGCCAGCAAAGTTGAACATGTTACGGTTGATGGAAGTAATCCAGCACCAGCTGATAGGTAGTTTATTCATGTTTATTCCATTATTTACAGGGTTTTTATACATCCCAGGTGATGCGGAGTTCTTCCATCAACAGTATCACCTACTGGCTAACTACCCCGGAACCTTGCGAAGATGGTGATTTCAAACGCTATGAATTGTTTATCTTTGCATCTCTATATGTATTGGTATGTGTTGAAGATGTTGCATTTGTTTATCCTCCCTAAAACTAACAGATAGCCCCTGAACATTTGATGGTCATAAAAGAAAGTACATGAATATACACGTATAAATATATGTACATTCCTTTCAAAAAAGCGCAACCTAACAAGTCTGAGTTGTCAGTTTCGGGGATCCGGCCATATTTTTCGACTACCCTGAAACGTGTCGTTGGTCAGGCCGGTCGTGCGGTCACCCAAGGACAGCGGCCGGTCGGCATGGTGATGTCCCCGTTAGGACAGTTCCACCCATGTTGGGTCAGTAGGTGTCGTTAACCTCCCAATGTTTATTCCTGGCATTTCAGGGACTTGAAGGTTTGTAAAACAAGAAACAATTCAAATCAATGCTTACAAAGAATGTCCAATTTTCTCAACGGGCTCAAGTGATTGGTTGTCCCATACCATCCATGTATGTATATTTATACCTACATTTGGGTGTTTTGGGGGTAAATGTAGGTAAGTATACCATACATGGATGCTATGGGTATGTAAATAGGTTCCCCTCACTGGAAGATAGCTGCGGTTCTCAGGGGCGTTTCTGAGGTGCTTCCCAATGGACAGTAGCGAGCTGCCAGATGCTCAACTGCAAATGCTACGTGCATCAAAAGATATGAAAGGCATTCGAGGCATTCAATACCTTTTTCCCGAAAGACGTGTCGAAGGGCGTTTCCTATA
>DF243584.1:0-37668 GCA_000507305.1 Breviolum minutum Mf 1.05b.01 | reverse complement strand
CGCTTAGCACATACGTGCATGCATACATACATGCATACATACATTGCATTGTTGCATGGCATTGCATGGCATTACATGCTTGCATTTCATGCTTACATGAATACATATGTAATATGTATGTAAACATTGAATCCAAAGGTAGGAAGGAATATGGAACGGTATGGCTGCTGATTCCGCGGTGCAAATGGTCTCAAAAAAGAATGCTAGAATCTTACGTTGGTATATGTTGATATTGGCTGCACATCCGCCAGAGCACGTTTATATATCTACATCTAATTTCGTTGAAGTACGCAATATTGGAAGCTTCTTGAACTTGCGTGTAGGCAAGTCAGTATTGCACCTGTGGCAGTGCTGCGCAAAAAGAACAATCAAAAGCGTTGTAAGAGCAATTGAAGATTACAGGCCCGCTGCAGCTCCTCGAAGTCCAAGGGCAGAAAAGCCTTGCCTCAAAAGGCATAGTCAGTGCTTCAGAAAGGAGTTTCATGCATTTTGCAGGAGATTGGAATTCGCTCTGCAGTTCGTGACTGGTTATTCCTAAATTCCTAAATGTATCAACAGCTTTTTTTCACACAGCCCTCAGAATTTGCCTTTTTCTTCCAGATCCTTTTCCCTTGGGTGGTGCGGAATGGACAGATTGAAGAAGGTGTTTCTGATGCTAAACCTCATGCTTTGCACAAGTGCCAACAATATGCTTCACTTGGGATGAAGACCCTCACAGTCACAACTAAACTTCTGAGGGCGGCAACCCTGACAAGCCTATGTCGCCCCATTTTTAGCGCAGCAATTGGAACATGCAAGGCCCGTCCCTCCACGGAGATATTCAGTCACCCCACGAGAACACATTCATATACCGAATATTCCCAGTTTTTGACTTCGCGGTGCTTGAACTTCTCCATCAGCGAGACGGCGGCAATATGCGACCCTTTCCGCCCATTTTTCATGAGAACCGGAGAAAGGGAAGGTGTGTGTTTGCAAGTGTCACATGGGTGCTCATTTCCATGCTGGAAGGAGAACTTGGAAAACCTGTCCATGTCACTGTCCTCTCACCTTCTGAGCTTTATGACTCTGGATGACTCTGGGACGTGTTCAAATGCACCACAAGCAACACACAAAATAAACCCTTGGAGAAGTGAGGCAACTTCTGGTGAGGCCTAGTAAGGTGTTCTCTTATATGAGGAATAGAGCTCGTGCACAAGAGGAATCCGGGAGCAAAGTCCCAGCTATGCTTTCACTCAATTATCATCCTCAAACTCTAATAAGACAATAAGAGATGCTCTCAATAAAAGGGAACTGAACAATCGGGCACTACTGTTTTGGTCGAAGAAACACAAGCAGGTTTGAGGGTCCCAATGTCGAAATCTCCTTTCCTCCAACCCCCTAAGTCTCTCCTTCCAGAATGTCGGCTGCTTCGGCAATCTTTTTCCACCTTGCTTCTAGGTGAGCTTTGCAAAAGTGACTGACGCAATGTTTTCCAAGCTCTAGATTCTATAGATTCCAAAAAAAAATACAAAAATCATCAAAAATCTAGCTTCGCAAGCTCATTCACCACCCATCAAAGCATCAAAGTTGGGAGTGGAAGAAGTCTTGGCCAATGTCTTGGGTTCGTCGCCTCCAATGATTCTATGGTTTGACAGAGACACAACCCTTCCACCAGGTGCCCCAGCACATTTGCTGGCCTCAGCAATAGGGGCACCATGGTACCCCACAATGGGCGCACAGTTCAGAAGTACCAAGATCTTTCTACACAGAAATAGTCTTTGCTTAGTATATGCTGAGTTGTAGACCTCTCACTATACTCATCACAATCCACAATTCTATACACTCGATGTAACGGTTTTGGGGTTCAGTTCTGGCCAACTTAGTGTAATTCCCAAGCCACCATGCCAGAATCAAGGTCATTTTGGGAAGATTACATACGCTGCTGAGCCAGCATTTAAGGCCTTTTGGGGTGAGGTCAGGTGGATCTCTCTAAATTGTCCAGCTAATATGGCCCTATGAAGGTCAATTTTTCTGCTATCTTTAGCTTGCTGGTCATCCAAAAACCACACTCGCAACACAACAACAGCAAAAAGCATGAGTATAGCAGAAGTTCCGGGCATTCTCGGGCACCCCGCGAAAAAGGCAGCAAGTGCCAGTGACTGTGCAGCATCAAAACAAAAGCTCGCCCACGACGCCCACCCTCCAAGACCTGACCGAGGGTTCAAATCAAACCTGAAACATGGGCACTTTGAACCCAAAAACCACTAGCATGTTGAATGGTTTTATTTGAAGGTTCTGAGTTGTAGGAGAAGTTAGCGCAAGATCGTACAAGCTGACCTTGAAAAGGGTCTTTCCTCGTCACCAGCTCTATCAATGTAGGGATATCCCAAGTTTTGGAAGGTGATCGGCATCCTACTCTTCTGTTGTCCATCTTCTGTCCTACATACCAGCACACCTCATATTGTCAGCTCATGATCCTTTGGTCCTTTTGATTCGCTCATGCCTCCGCGCCGCAAGCGAGTGCACTGCTAAAGCGGTGTCGGAGCCAGGACAAGTACCAGCCCTGCGTCCAGCATTTTCGATGCATTGAGACAGTGGAGCTCTCGATACTCACCATACTACCATTCATTTGACACAGGAGACTGCTACTGGAGAGTCAGTTTCAAGCAAAACAGTTGAAGGCCTCTGAAAGGCCGAAAAATCTATGTGTTGAAGAGGGGGCGGGGTTATGGGGGTGCATGACATCCCTTAGAATTCCGAGGGTCTTCACTGCTAGATTCCTTGTGCAGAAGAGAATGGAGACTTCATCCCGTCTTGGAAGTTTTCTCTCATGTATCTTTGAGACAGCTTGTGTTTGCAGGTTGAATCTGCGCAAAAGAATCAAAAGAATGGTGTCGTAGCGAATCAGGACAAACAATCAAGTCCTTGAACAAGGAACTCTAGAAGGCTGGACAAAGTTGAATGCACAATGAAGGAATGAAATCCAAAAATTGTAGCGTACCTACAACTCGACCTAAAACTTCAATCCCGAGTCCATTAGATTCAAACAATTGTGACAACACAACTGCCGCAATGTGCCTCTGGACTCTTGGGATCAAGCCACGGACCTGGTGGAAACACACTCAAACATGACATGTCTGAAACTGTTGGTGCCGTGCATTTCATATACAGTAGTAGTACTACTAGTACTCCTAGTAACTAGTAGTACTAGTGTAGTACTAGTACTAGTACTAGTGGCAGCAGTGGTACTAGAAGTACTTGCAATACTAGTGGTAGAAGTGGTAGAAGTGGTAATCGTGGCAGGAGGGACTCTTGTGGCAAGGGCAGTATTTGTTCTATAACCTTTGCAGTTTTCTATTATGGAGAAAGTCTTGCATGAAATGTGCTTTTGAGAGATAGCTGCGTTTGTCAACACTGCGGTACAAGATGCGGTTCAGAAGTACGAAAAGTAAGCTCTGCAAGGTTGCAGTTGCCGAGTTCATGCTAGGCTGATGGTCGGGTCTGCCTGGAACCGGTCTGATAAGGGGAAAAGAAATTCAGAGATCTTGAGACCAAATTTTGAGTCAAACTTTTCGTGGCATGTGACTTGCCGTATTTGCTGACTTCGGACTGTCACTTTGCATGGCGGCAGTATTTACTGACACTCAATTTGCGTGGCAAGCGCAGTATTCCGTAACCTTGGAAGTTCAACGAAATGCTGTGTTTTTCCTGTGGCGTAAAAGCTTCTGGTGTGGGGGCTTCTGGTGTAAAAGCTGTTTGGTGTAAAATCTTTCTGCTGTATAGAAAACAATTTTGATGTAAAGGGCTTTTGTTTCTAATGTAAACCCATTTCTGGTGCAAAAGCGGTTCTGGTGTGAAAACCTTCTGGTGTAAATAGCGTGTGGTGTAGAGTGCCCCAGTGTTTCTCATGGAAGAAACATCAAGAAGAAGGTGGTGGTGGTGGTGGTGGTGGCGGCGGCGGCGGTGGCGGTGGTGGACATGGACAGCAAAAGATAGCTAGGCACATTCTTTCCGTTGACTTCTATGTACCTTCGCCGCTGAAACTTGAGCCACCAGCTCGCCCGAGTACTACTGGTATCCAGCGATCGTTTTGATTATGCATCAACTATGTACAGAAATACTCCAGACTCGCAGACTGAGCATCTCCAATTTGTCCGTTTGAAAACAATTGCCATCACCTCCACATCCATTGACCAGTCGAATCACCAAGAGGACGCCCCTCAATACTCCTATCGGTCCAGGGGATGCAAATGGATGCAAGGGACCCCGCTCCGACCTCTCGCACACACTGCAGTGCAAATTGCTCTGACCAACCGATTACGCCACATATTTTCATACGTTAAGCCGTAAGCGTTTTGACATTGAAACATGTCCATTGCAACTGGGTGTAAAACTCATCTTGTCGAGATGCGTTGCTGCACTGAATTTGTCTGAAATTTTTGTGCCTCAAAGTGCGGTGGATGCTTGGAGGTAGTCCAAAGCAGTCCTGCTGTGGCCAGAGATTCCACAGAGTTGCGCAGGATCTGGAGGTTGTCTGTCGCATGGACAATCTCGATACATAACCTGGCTTGCATAATGGTGCAGCGATCAGAAACTTTTACAACTTCTGCCCATTCTTCCTATTCGTCTTCTCCCTTCAGGCTGGAAAATCTCAAGAGACTTTGACTACACTGCACTCAAATCTTTCAGTGGGCTTTCAGGTCTTTGGGCTGTTTCGCGCGTTACTGAATTAAGATCAATCAAACAAAGTACGCTCAGGTGATATCCCCAACAGCGAGGGCAGTATGCTGGGGACACAATTCTTTTCTATACGCGACCTTATCAGCAACCTTCCTCTCCCCAAGACTTCCTTCAAACCTGCCCGCAACCTTCCCTCCTGGAACCATTGTTGGAATTTTCCCGGAACCTGCTCCTTCGAAGCTTATCGGGAACCTCTCCAAACCTGCCTCAACACCACCCATAGAACCTTATTATCCAGGAACCTGCCCCAGAACCTTCTGCGCAACTTACCCAGGACCTTCCTACCCTGGACCTTGCTTGACAGGAGTGTTTCATAGGCGGTTTTCCCATAGAGTTCGAGCAGTCCAGACTCGCAAGTAGTTGAGAATACAATGCTCTTTCCCTGTCCACTTTCACCTGCTACCAATGAACCCCTTCCATGCCCTCACATCTTCCCACCAAAGCAATGAATGGCATGGTGAAATCATGGTACATGCGCTTCCAGTATCGATCAAATGCTCGTATCATCTGGCGAACCTCGAAGCTAACTTTTCGCGGAAGGGATTCGAACGGTTGCCACCTTGGTCAAACCACAGGGTCGACAATTGAGTAGAATTGATTGGGAGCATTCCAAACTCGATATATATATGTATATATATATATATACATATATCGCCTTCGCTTCAAAGGACTCAACAATCCCAAAAGAATCAGGATGGGCAAACAAAAAAGTCTCGGTCCTAAGTTTGTATGCGAAGTTTTGATATTCTGAGTGGAATGTTTCTTATGGTGGGGTAGGATACATACTAGTACACTTTGGATACTTAACGATGCTAAAAAACACCTGTTGAATTCGGTGCTATTCGCAGCACCTGATGAGAAAAGCATGCCCAAGCTCGATTCAAAGTCCTCCTTCCAACTCTTCAAAACATAGGGTAAAAGGTTCCGTTCACTCAAATCTCACACATGCATGCCGTAGATCCTGCGGAAATCACCCACTTTGGTGATAGATTTTGATAGTTGCAAACATGTTTGTGCAAATACACCCTTGGCTAAGGGAAAGCCAGACTACTAGAGGAGCTTGGCTTGTTAGCTTCCGTGCGCCAGAAAGCCAGTTGCCGAAGGTCTGGACATTCCAATTTTGGGGCATCATCACTTTTTTGGACTTCCAAAGATACACACTTTCGATAGTCTGCCTGAAAACACAACCATTGCATAAGAGTTCACCTTCTGCAGCCTTCCAACCCCAGCATCTCCCCTGGGAAAGCATTTGATCACCAAGCACAAATGGAGAAAATGGAACGCTGATGGATTTTGTGTCTTCGCCAAGGACCCCCGCTGCTAATCCAAAATGCACTGCGACTGGTGGGAGCTGAACCTGAAACAGACTGTAAGTGACCACGAGGAGAAGAGCATCACCGACATCTTACTTGCTACGCTGAGAATCCGTGTTTCCTTATGCATATACAGATGATGTCACGTGTATATAATGCACCATATATGATTAATCACATGTTGCAACAATTGTACAATTCATATCGAACTTAAGAAAACGTAAAACTACACCACCAAGGACTGCAAACAGTTGGTGAAAGACAAGCCCGGCGAGGCGGTCACGGTACCCCAGACCATCCGGGAGGCAAGATGGGGGACAAACTAGGAGACAAGAGACACAGCACCCCAGACCAGCTGGGAAACAAGCTGGAGAAAAAGCTGGAAGACAAGACCGGCTAGGCCGTACCATCCATCCAGACTCCAGACCAGGTGGGAGACAACGTGGGAGACAAGACGGGAGACTGGGAGAAACACAAGAGTTTGGGACAAGAAAAAGACAAGCCCGGCGAGGCGGACACAGCATCCCACGCCAGCTGGGAGACAGCTGGAAGACAAGAACGGAGACAAGAGAACGAAGACAAGAGAAAGACGCTGGTGAGGCGGACGCAGCATCCCAGAACAGCTGGGAGACAAGAAAAAGACAAGCCGCGGACACAGCGAAAGACAAGCCCAGAATCCCGGACACAGCATCCGAAAACAAGCACGATCTAAGAAACCTTTGATAACCCCAACAGTAAAGCGTTTTGGGAAAATACTGAGCAACTCAACTCACTCCGCACGGCCCATAAAAGCAGACTTTGGTGGCTTTACGTATTTAAAAAAAGGCCAAAATTGAACTTGAGCTGCACACCACTCAACAGGTTTGATGATTCATAGTGAATAGTGACCTGCCTTCCGCTGGCAGATTAAAGATGCCTCGCAAACGCTTCCTTGGTGACAAACACAGCATGCTGGGGAAGCGAGACGACGCCCGAGAAATTTGATATGGATATTCAAAGGGATGGTCTTGAAACTGTAGCTCATTAGAATATTGTGATTTGGAGTGGATATCCATGTCAAATTTCTGCCGTGTGCATGAACCTGTGCTGCAAGTGAATCATTCTAGTACTTTCCAGAGGCTGGTATTCTGATACGCATCTGTCTAAATGAAAGCCAGAAGCTGTACATTGTACATAAAGAAGAGGAACAGCCACTGGGTTTGTTGATGACAAAGGAAGGTGTGGACTATCCACCCATGCATTGGTGACACACACCAAGCAAGCATAGCCCCCAAGGCTTCTTTGGGGTTACAGTTTAAGTAAGCAGGAAAAGGACAGCATGACGGAAAGATATATAACTCGTCCCAAGTTCAACTATCTTTGACATCTTCCCTTCTGGATAATTCAAGTGGCCGTACGTGGAATCCAAAGAATTTCAACCAGCGCAGAGGCCTCGCACTCGCACTCCAGAGCACATCCAGGTTACCAGTTGTGGTGCATAGTCCGTTCCATGTGGTCAAAATCTTAATTCCCAAAGAAATTGAAGCAAAGGTGGGCCGTATGGTTTTCACTTAGTCTTGCCTGTCTCTTCACCTTCAGTAGCAGATGACACACCCTTGAGATTCATGTAAGCCCTTATAAAAAAAATCATCAAATCCCTTTGCAGTGGAAAGTGTATGTAGTACACTGAGGGTCAAAAGCTGTGGTCAGCTTCTCCAAAAGCTCCCACCCAGAGCCACCTTGTTCCTGCGAACATTGGTTCATACCTTGATGGTGCTGTCAGATCCAAGAACGAAGAGGTGAGCTTGATGTTTCCTGAGCTCAGCAGCTGTGACGTCTGGACCCAACGGATTCAATCAAAGGATGTGCGTTCCCAAAAGCGCGAAAGTAAGAGCAAATACATGCACAATAAATCCCAAAACTCAAAACTCCAATCTGACTGCAAGTCAAGAAACCATACGCTAACCTTAGATTCCATGACTTTCTGCTGAACACGACACCAAACGAGCGCCTGGGAGTCCCCAATCTTCTTTACGGACGTCATACAATGTGGTACATCCTAGTTCCATTCCTGCGCTCCATTCAACCTGGCATCAACCTCACTAAGTTGGAAAAAAGTCTTGCGCCATCATGAATTTAAGAACTCTGCTTCAAAGTCCACATGACAAAGCTTCAATGTGGGAATCTTGTTGAGTTCAATAGTGTTTCTAGTCTTGGCCTTTTGACAAGGAACACAGGATCTGGATCCAAATCCACATATGACATGAAGAAGACGACAGTTGTGGCAAAAGCAAATCCCAGAGGGCATTGCCGCGAAACCTGCCGTCGAAGAGGAGAAGTGCTGTTGTGACGCAGCGGGGGGTCACAAGCAACTTTTTGGAAACTCGAAGGTTTACATTCGACCTCCTGAGGCTTGCTCGGCCACAGAAAGTTGTACAGCTGATTTTAGCGCGGTGGACACAGTTTTCCTTCACCAAATCCCCCGACCTCATGGAAGCTCTCGACATCCTGAGTACGCCACGAGATGAGCGAGGTGGGGGAGTTGTCTTCAACCTGATAGGATGATTGGTCCTGGGAAGTGATACAGTAGGTTTGTGCGTGTGTGTGCGTCCGAAAATCAAGCAAAACTCATGTGATGCTTCATATTCCGAGGTCGATTCCAGAAGATGTGAACAAGAGTTTTTGCACAAATGCATTTTCGTTTGATATTTCTTAACTATTGTGCGCACTTTCCACATTCAAGCCTGTCTCCAAATCATTGTATGGGTGTGGTGTGATAGTGTTGCGGATATGCCGATACTTGAGTGAAAGGGGAATGAACGAAAGCTGGTCGAGGGGTGGTCGAGGGTTGGAGGCAGAGTAGGATGGGATGGTGGGAGCCAGTGTGAAGCAACTGGAAGAAATTCATCTTCATCATCATCATCATCATCATCAGCAGCAGCAGCAGCAGCATGGTCACCATCATTATGATCGTGGTCGTCTTCATCTTCATCTTCATCTTCATCATCATCATTCATCATCATCCATCATCATCATCATCATCATCATCATCATCATCATCATCATCATCATCATCATCATCAGCAGCAGCAGCAGCAGCAGCAGCAGCATGGTCACCATCATTATGATCGTCGTCGTCTTCATCTCCATCATCATCCATCCTCATCATCATCCATCCTCATCATCCTCATCATCATCATCATCATCATCATCATCATCATCATTCTCATTCTGATCGACATCATCTTGTGTATCATGTCCTTGCTCATCATCAGCCTCAACATTCATGCTTTCAAAGTCAGCACCCGCAAAGTATGTCACTCATCATCCTCATGGTCGGAGGATTCTGGTGGGGAGGGTTATGATGAGGAGGAGAATGAAGATGATCATGAGGAGGAGGAAGAGGATGTTACTGAAGATAAGAGACTTCAGCTAGTTAAAAACAGCTTTCGTGATATGTCCCGTGTCATCCAAATGTCCAGAGTACCGTTCTGCATGTCAGCTAACTTAAATACGCTTTTGCCTTTTCGAAATGACTGTGTCTGCGGAAATGACACTGCGAAGGAGAATGACCATGAGCACACTGAAGCCTTGAAGTCCAACGACAGATCTACAGATTTATAGACTATTGTACTCCCAGAAACAAACTCATTTCTAACCAGCATGAATCATCAAAACTCCATGACTGTGTCCAAATCATTCGATATCTCAAGCGCAATAAGATCTTTGCTTTGTCCAGAACCCACAAATGGAAGGAGGCATGGAATCTGTCAAGTTTCTTGATCAACAACATCGTCGGCCCTTTGAAGAAGATACCTGCCAAAAGTCGCAGAAGAAGTTGGAGGGCTGCTCTGCAGCTCAGTCTTGACAACACCTCCTGTCTTAAGATGGATAGATAGAGTCATCTGGTCATTAGAAAACATCTGCATGCCTATCGGGACTATTGTTGTGGGATACAAAACAAGTCTTCCTGCGTCTTCCTCAAAGTCACATCAATTCAAAAAAGGGGCAGCCAAACACCCTTCCCATCTTTTTATATCTTTTCCCGAATCATCTGTGGGGAACTTCTGCACAGCCTGCCGGGTGCCAAGCTCAATTCACAGCCAGTGCTGAAGGCGCAGTACAGGACCTGTGCAGAGGTACCATCAAGACACAAAGATTGCCTGGCTTCGGGAGTAAAAACTTAATGCAAAAAGGTGCGGTCACACTGCCTACTTGGAGGTCACAACTAACTTGCAGGGAAACAAGAGCAATTGTGGTGAGCAAAGGGGTTGCAAAGTGGGCTGGGTGCCTGAAGCGATTGAGAAAGGGTACGGAAAGAATAGCTCTTTTGTTTCCTTTCCCCATTCTTCTTGCACTGATCCTCTTTCAAGTACCTGTCCATCTCATATCCACAAGAGCAAGCGGAACCTGGAAAGCACTAAGAACGATAGATTTATGAAATGAAGGAAAGCAGCTTAGAGAAGTAGGGGCAGAAATGGCACGCCAAACAAACGCCAAAGTCAAATACTTTGCTTTAGCACGTCCTGCTTGATTTGGGGGACCCATTGTGAGGTACTCCACATGAGTCACAAAACCAAATTGCGAGGCCAAGGACACTACGTCACTACGTTCTCCAATGATCCCAAAATCAAACAAAACTGATGTTAGTTCTGCAGTGTGAAAGAAACATCCCAGCCTGTAATGTGTATGATCGCAGTTCACCCCACTTCGATTGCGAATGATGTAGACTTGGGCCTCCACAGGACCAAGAGTCCCAACGTCATTGATTTATTTTGAACTTATGAGTGCTACGCTCAAATGATTAATATCTCCGACACTACCCAACCAGCAAAACTGCTGGCTCCAAGCATACATTCCTACTCTCCAGAACTCGCAGTTTCCAGCAAACAAACCAACAAACATGTCTGCAGTTTGCTCAGAATCAAAGACAATCAAACATGGTCAAAGGACAAATGCAATTATAAGGCAGGCACAAGCATGAGGCCGATGAATGTGAAGAGCGGGTGCTGCATTGCCTCGGTCAAATCGGTGAATTGAAGGACTATGACTATGACTATGAAATGTCCCTGGCTCAAGAATAGGCTCCCAAAGAGACTGCAAAATTGGTGAAATTCTTATAGTACTGGTGGGCCCACAATACGTTCGAGCATGTTCGAGCCATAGCCAGATGTACAGAGACATACTTGTTATAGGACAGTCGAATTGAGTGGGTCAAACGTGGGCAAACATGTTTGGGACATCTCTAGCATGGGGATTTATGTTGTGCCAGATTGTTTCTGCAGTTGAACCCGCTGTCAAGAGCCCGTTCCTCCGTTTGGGAGGACATACCAAAAAGAAAGCAAAACACAAGTCTTCAAGACAAAGTGATACAAGCAATTCTCCGAGATTCCAAGATCTGCCCATCTGAATCTGGTCTGCAGTAGTCTACAAATACACGCAGCTTTCATCTATGGTGCTTGTGTACCATGGAGATGAGCTTTCATGACGAAACATAAAACGATTGATTTGGTTTTTGGACCTAACTCAGGTGTAGGAAGTGTAGCAACCGAATGTGAGGTCCTGGCCTCTCCACGCCTTCACCTGCGGTGTCAGAATATCAAAATGGTGCAGCCAAGACAAGCTCGGAACCGCCTGAAAGAAGTGCCCCGAGAACTCAACCTGGCTGAGTGCAAAAGCTGGGGCCAAGGTGCGACAGGGCCATCAATTCCCGACCAGTGGAATTACTGGAGCTAGATACACACATTGGTCATATGAGAGGCATTCTTGAATTACAAGTGCTGTTGCTGGTTCGGGGTGTTGGAAGAGGCCAGGTCTCGAAGCTAGAGACAAACTAACTTTTTGCAATCCAGAAGCATCCTCAGCCTGCATAGCTTTGCCAATGTGCAGCCTGGGGTGTGTTGGGCGCAAATGTTAGCAATTCGGGGGAGCAACACCAAAAAAAAAGTGAGAACCAGTGCAAGCTAGAAGCAGAAGATTTGATGCCTTCGAGGTGATCAGTTGTAGTGAAGCAAGCTTGTTCTCATCTACCGACACGTCAACCTGCACAAACTTTCAATGATGCTTTATAATGTATCTGTATATATGTTATGCAGTACAAGTCTCAATACTCAGCTTAAAGAGATGCCTACAAGCATGACATGACCCCCCTGCAGACTGAAGGTTCTTTTTCAAAGCCCTCTGCCTTCCGCCAGCTACTAATGTCCAGATGCAACTTGCAGAATGCTGCCAAAGCCAAAGGGGGGCTTCCCAAAATGAGAAGGACTTTATCGCCAAGCTGTTCAATCTTGGACTCCTCCTGAGACAATGGCTGTTCACTCATCGCCGGCTATTCACACCAAACATGCCTCACAAGAATCATCTGCCACGCTTTTATGCTAGGCTACACAACCAAGGCGGTCTAGTCCTCCAGATCACTTGCGCAAAAAGAGGCAAATTCTTGTGCAACCACCGGCTAAACTCTCGCAGATCCAAAAAAATAGTCCCGTCTGCCTGTGAGGACCACAGGACTCGAAGTACACTTTGCCCATTCTGGGTCAGCGCTAGCACAGCCTAGCAAAAAAAACACAAGTCCTTCACACAAAACCTTCTGGAACGCTTCAGAACCATCAGCTCCTTCCAAAGCCTGACTTACAGTGCCTTCAAAACCTGCAAGTCCTTCCTACAAAACCAGCTGGAACATCTATTCTGCTGTTGAGGAAGAAATTGTCACTATGCGATGACAGGACTAATTTATGGGTCTGCATTGCATCTAGGTTTCGATTCCTCAATCTAATCAATCCGAAAGACTTCCAGCCAATCTGCCAAATTTGTCTGTGCGTTTGGACTGTGACAAGATTCCGATTCTTTTGGAACCCTTGGAACTCGATCTTTCAAATGCAGCTGAGTCTGCAGCTTGCCGAGCAAAAGTTTTCGCCAAAGGCATTCGCATCTCCACTTCCAAGCGCACATCTTCGATGCCTGATGTACGCAATCTCTCTCTAAACTGTTTCAAACCCCAAAGCAATTGACAGAAACAATATTGATGCAAGAGCTCTTTTGAATGTTGCCTTGTAACACTTCCACGGTTTGCGACATTAATCGGCAAATATTTTGGCAGGCACCTCCTGTGGAATTCAGCAAGTTCGACCTCAACAAGGAACTGGATCTGTGCACAGACCTAATTGATTCAATGATTCAAATGGAAAGGAAGACCTTCTCAAGCAATCCAGGCTGTAATGCAGCTTTGGCACAAAGGTTCTACATCAATTGCCAATGGCTGAAGAAGTCCAACATCTTTGTCTTCAACCTTCAAACTCTGAAAATGGGCGCAAGACCCACAATTTGTTTGACTGCTCTCCTCAACAGGCAACATACGTGCCTCCAAATAGAATGGCTCAAGATCCTGTGCATTCGATGGATCTGCAACCCTTTGGCTTGGGTAACATTGAATGTGATCTCTGGCAAGGGCTCATGTAATTTTTAGTTTCCAAGTTCAATTGTTGAGGTGGTTCACTACATGTAAAAATATTTCCCCATGGATTCCGCTCACAATTGCAGAGGCCAACGGTGCCGTGCCTGAGTACCTACGCATCGGAGCAACAGAAACAACAGCACAATGGCGAATGGTTTGTACATGGATTCATTTGAACCCCCATCGTGTGAAACCAGTGCCCTTGTGAAGTTGTACTGCCAAGAATGCTATCACAAAGTAAAAGGATAATAAAAGGTGCATTGATGCTTTGGATAACTTTGTTTTTGCGCAATCTTCCGTCAAATTTAAATCTGTGTCGCCACTATGCCTTTTCATGTTTTGATGCATTCTCCTTACATTGCAGAATTTTGTGTCAAAGAAAACATTTGCAAAACAATGCATTTTACATGTTCAAGGTATGCTCAATTTCCTGCAGCTTTGAAGAAACCAAACATTTTTTCCACGCAAAAAGTATCGAAACGCGATGACGATCTTTTCCATCTAGCCCTGGTCCAACAACCAATTTAGTCAAGGTTTGGGTTTGGACATTGTGAGGAAATCCTGAGCTAAACTGCGAGCACCAAAGCCTTTGGCCACCGGTCAACAAGACCAAAAATTTGTCTTTCTGCGTTTTTTTTTGCAATTCTGTTGTTACTTGTTTTATAAATCTAAATTCAGCGGACAAGAAATTACAATGCGTCTTTGAAAACAACGCAAGCAAATGGACGCAACCGAGGCATCACGGAGAGCCTGGGCTGGTCGCATTTGGTTTTCGTTCGCTTCTGGCCGGTCATGGAATAAATTAATTTCACGCAAAAGAACAATTGAACTATGGGCCATAGAAGACAGGTCTATAAAGCAAGCACAAAAACACACCAACACAAAACACCTCCAAACTCCAAAACCACACCAAAAACCAGTTTGACTCACTTTGAAGTATTCGCAAAAGAACACATGTAATTTTCATGGTCTGCCCACACAAACAAGAGCAACCAAACGCAACCGGAACCATTTCAATAAATTGTAAACCACAAAGCACGCCCAACCCCATGCGTAGAGGTGCAGGCACCACATACAGAGAGACGGAATTACCCACACCGGCACACCGGCACACCGGTTCGGCAAGTGTATAATTTGAAGATGTCATCGTTCTGCATTAAGATGTCAGTTGAAAGAAAAACCGTTTCTGTCAAAAACAATGAACTCTCCAAGGCTGACCTTCACAGTAGCGCCGATCGTGCAAACACATGGCAGAACTAAACCATTTCTCACAACAACATTGCCACAGTTTTGGAGCCTTGCACCTTGAGAACTCGTGAGTTGCAAAAAATCCGCCGACCCAGTTCGGCGTGCACAGTCTTCTTCTTCTTATGTAGAATCCAAAATTTGTCACAAAATCCAAAATCCAAAATCCAAAATCCCCAAACTCCAAAATCCAAAATCCAAAATCCCCAAAATCCAAAATCCAAAATCCAAAATCCCCAAAAGCCAAAATCCAAAATCCCCAAAATCCCCAAANTTAAATTGCCAGTTTTAAACCATTGGCCCCAGAGCATGTTTTTTTGTTGCTCTGTGCTGCGTCGCTATCAAAACAGGCGCTGTCAAAGAAATTTAATCTTACCGAAGTCTAGACATGCAATCCTATGACGGCTTGCTGGCATTGGCCCCCGGGCGTGCATCTATTCAGATTGAGCCCGCATCCTACGCAACCGAAAAGAGAGTACCCAAACCTGCTTGTTCTGCCAATCCCAAACCAGCCTCTCGCAGTTCAGGCGCGACGGCCAATGGAGAAAGCATTGTATTGAGTTCAAGTTCAACAGGAAATGGATCAAGGATAAAAGGTCGGGCTCAGCTTTTGATGTCAGGACAAAACTCCGAACATTATCCCGTCACACAGTGAAATGCAGCAGTGCTCAACCACTTTGAATCACAGCAAATGCGCCAGGTCAGATACTGTGACAAACTTGTTTCAACACAAGGGCGAGTCAGAAATGTTTGCACTCGCACACTCGTCTCGCGTCAATTTTGCACTCGAGATATAGCTGGCGGGGTTGACGGCTATGAGCCCACCAAGACGCCTTGCAATTTTTCTTCCTTCTCTGGCTGCGCCCGATCTCGAGGATAACTGGCAGTCCATGTACAGGAATGTGAACTACGTGAACAAGCTGTGTCATACCACAAGACGCAGGCTCTGCGTGAATCGCTCTTGGCTTCAATGAAAACACACAAAACTGGCCGGCCAAACAAAAAGAGGAGAGGAGGGGAGGGGAGGAAAACACAACCACCCCAACCACAACAAGCAACAAAACAAGAGGGCCCCGGGTATGGAAAAGTGGGCAATGAGTCACACAAAGGAAAGAGTAGGCCGGTAAGACCTGATTCACTTTAGATAGAGGTGCCAATGGAGAGCATATTGCATAGATGGTGCAGGATGGTTTTTTTTTCCAAGGTAGCCGAACGAGCTCTAGGCATAGTCGGTCAGCGAGTCTCTTAAACTGTTGAAGAGTCAAATGCAATAATTAGCAAAAAGCCTGGATACTTTAAAACGCAACAAGCAACAAAGCCCCCCCACCAAAAACAGGCAACCAAAAGACGAAAGTACTTAGGGAACTAGGTGAAATGCAAGACGGGTGAAACCGACGCTCTCTGCCACTCAACACTCAGCCCTTCTCTTCCATGATGTAGTACCCATTGACGAAGCTCATTTCCTGCCAGTCTACCCATTGTAATGCAGTTCCATGTATAGCCACTTCTCAGCTCACAGCCCTTCACTGGAAGTAGTTCCGCCTATGTGTTGTTTAAATCACCCAATCTTTTGCAAGCTCATGGAGTGGGTGCTCCTGCTCATACTGTACCACTGATGGGTACATCCGAGTCGTTTGACAACGAACTATCGGCTGGTTCACCCACGTGTTGGTTGATGAAGCCACGCATTTGTAGTGACTATGAGAAGTTGCTCTCCATCCCTAATCGTACCTGGCACTGTCCAGCCATCCCCAAAGTACCACCACCAGGTACTCACCCCTGTAGTGGCTATGCATGATCCACCTCAACTGGGTGCTACCTGCACCTGTCCACAGTAGATTCACCAAGGAATGTTCCTTTTCAAGTGTCTCTCATTGGGCTATCACGCACATCCGGTGGGACTTTTTTCTTGAAAACTTCCTGCTTGGTGTGCCAGACTTGTACGAAGGCATTTTCCTGTTGCTCAATCAATCGTCAGGCAGCTACGTTCCTGTGGTCGCTTTTCAAAATGGAAAAAGAGCCCGATAAAGAGCGAAGAAGCTGTTGCAGTCTGCAAAAACCAAGCTTGGTATCTCTTTGACTGATATTCCTCATCTCTAGCATTGGGCCCTCGGCATTTGTCTTCACGCTACCCTGCGAAATATTGCAGAAGAGCCTGCTGTACAGTTCTTCCCAGCGAAGGCCGTGCTTGGTAAACAACCGATTATGCAAATTTGTCCAACGGACAAGAATCCCCTCCCAAGTGTGGCGTGCTTTCAGGCGACGACGCTCTCTCTGCATAAATTTCAGTCGGAACATGGCCGTTAGCTGAGACGTCATTTGCATCGGCCACATATGTCGCTTTTCTCTGGCCAAAATCAGCCATTCATCAGCCGTCACACTCTCTGGAGCGTGAAAGCTTAGAGCATCAGTGCAACAGGGCCTTGCTGATGGTTTCTTTGAAGCCAAGTGACCGTTCTTCCACGGACTGTCTCTGCAACTAAGCGCATTCATGCTGCAGAAAGCCACACAAAAAGAGTCAAAGCAGGTGCTGGAAGCACTCTTGGTCTACAAGCGCCTTAGATGGGATAAGTTAAGCATTGCAAGAGCTCTGCAAGGTCAGAAACCGAGCTAGATCTTGAGTTAGAAGAATTCTGTCATTCAGTCCGTCTACATATTGCACTGTAGCATTGAAGGAGAGTGTCCATCGACTTTAGCTGTTTCGTGGGGATCATAAGCCGGGCCAGGAGCCACGTCGAGGAAGTAGAGACAGAAATCGATACATTGCGACCCTATAAAAAGGTTGATTCCCTATGAAAAGACTTTCCTTTCAATTTCTTCCACGGGAGGTTCCTTCTCTTGCATCTTCTTTGATATGGGTTGCAGCGCATGATGATCCTTTTTCAACTCTTCCTACTATGATTCATAATCCTGTCCACCGGAGTACTCTGAGACTGTGAGTCAGAAGTCTCACTGTCAGTTGCCAATGGACTGTTAACAGCTTTTCTCCTGAGTCCTATGCGAAGACAACTACTCTCTTTCTTAGCCTTCTTTTTGACTCTTGGCGAAGATGTTTCCACTTGCAGGCAGCATCCATTGCTTTGCAATCCTCTGAGATGGACTCCACGTTGATGTTGAAGAATCTTGCTGCAGCAAGTCGGACATCGTTAGCTCTTGAAAAGCGCTCCACAGCCAAGTTTGCGGCGACTGCTCAGACAACAACCTTCGTTGAGCCATGCAGCCATAGACAAAAAAAAACCACAGCCAAGTTTGCGATGCTGGCAATTGATGGGAGAGAGCGTGAGGTATAAGGTGGTATGAGTTTGTCAGGATGAACATGACGTGACTATGGGCCATTCGGAGGTCAAGCCATTCTCCACAAGTCCATTCCGCAATCGCGGAGCCATTCTTCTCTTTTGACAACGTACAGACAGTCGACAGGTCCAACCAAGGAAAGAAGCCACTCCATCTCACTCCATCTCACTTTCGCACAGCAACGCAAACACGAGAACACATATTGGCTGGTCGGACAGCAAGACGGACAAGGTTATCAACAAGTAATCAACAAGTGCCCGCCGTCAAGAAACTTAGGTCTCATTGCAGTCGAACTGGACCAGTCCAGCCACCAAAGAAGCACCCATTGTAGTTCACTTCTGAGAAGCACTGTGTGGTTCACTTCTGTAGAACCTGGCTGTATGAAAGTCCTGCATCTAATGGTGGAATGCTGCATCGTCTATCGGAATTTTTGCCGCAAGTAACAACATCACCATCACTTCTGAGAAGCACTGTGTGAAACTCTCCTGCAGATTCCATTGTGTTCTGACTGATGAAAGGTGTCTTTGCATCTCTTGACTTCGAACTCAAGGTGCACATAACAAGTTCAGAAATTTTGTCAACTCAAGTGGAAGACACGAACATGTTTGTGTTGGAATCATTTTGCGACAGCTTAGTCTCTATGCTCTCGTTTCTTTTACCTTTCAAATTAGTCAATGCAGGTTGAATGCTTGGATATCACAGATTCTACATCGTTGACTGTGCACCAACATAATATTCTGCTCATGCTTCGTTGCTACCAGGCTGGTTTTGGGACATACTGAGCCCGCTAACCTTCATGAGTTTAATGTAAACCCTGAATGAAGCTCCAGAATTGAGGCAAGGGGAAGATCTCCCAGGTTAGAATGGCAAAACAATCTTTTTGTCAGTTTTCTAAAGAGTTGCCCTTGAACCTCGCTGCAATTTTCGGCCAACACTCCACCTAAATCATCTGGAAAGGAAAGGAAAATCTGTGCTTCAAACAAAACGTGAATCCTCCCAAAACCCACTGTTCTTGAGAGAAATATTTGCTCTCCAAAAACAAGCATGGATACCAACAATCTCCAGACGAAAGGAAGTTCTGAGAGTGCTTGTGGACCTCTGACGAAACATGAACTCTTAGCACCAGTTTTGAAAGTAACCAGCATCTTCGTGGTTCAACGGCTTCTTAAAGAACATGTTTGATCTTAAAGTGATAAGATCCTGATGGAAGAAATTCAGCCAACCATCTGGGATGTATACACAACCATGAAGATCAATCATGGCTCTACTACTCATTTTCCAACTGCGCCCACCCAAAACTCTAGTTTCCAGAATGCAGTTCTGGCTGAATAGCCACGATACAATGACCAATGAAGTCAGATTAGAAGCAATGGTTTGAAAGAATTTACAGGAACTGTGCCTCCAAGGAAGCTTGTTCATGCTCTTGGCTTCCAAAAACGTCATCTCAAAAAGCTCTTTGCAGCTCCTTACTGCTTTAACACGTGTTGATTGGTTTTTCCTTGCCGGTTCAAAGCTTTGGAATCTGATCAGGGGTGTCTTTCAGACAAAAGCATCTTCGCCGTGGGCGGGTAACAACGTAAAGCGCATCCAAGCTTTCTTGTACTTGCCCAATGAAAGAGATCTTGATGCATGGTACGAGGCTGTGTCCATTGTATGCCCTGATATGAGCGATGTTTAACTTTCAGAAGACTTCTACCGGTCAACTTCTTGCAATTCTGTCTCACATGTGGGATTCCATGACAATGTCATAGAATCTTGGCTCTGTTACCATACAGGACGCCTTGAAGAACTGCTTATCCTCAACCGGCATTGCCGGTCCGGAGAAGATGTCAAGGACTCAGTATTACCCGGTTCATACTCGCAACAATGGTGGAACTGAGATAGTTCTGAAAAGGAGGTACAAAATTTAGCTGCCAAGACAGAAGTGATATGGTTCGAGATCAGAACGAAGCTATCAACCGACTTGAAATCGTCAGATTGCTATTGCCATCGGTACAAAGTTGTTCAAGAGCATGACACACTCGGCTTTTGTTGGTTTTTGTTGGGTGACTGGTGATCCTCTTATTTGCATTTAATGCACAAGGTTGTCATTCATCCCAAGACGCAGGCTATCGAGCAAAGCCATGTCTTAGGAAATTGTCCAACCATGCAACTCTATAATGACACAACTGCACACTTGTTGCTGATTATTTGATTCAGCTCATTTTCTAGGAGCTGCAACGATACAATGTCACCTTGATAGGGAGGTCGTGTGTGGTCTAGCAGAGTGACTGCGCATCCAAAATCAGTTTAAGACTTAGAAACAAACCCCAAACTCATTGGATACCGCATGTTTTTCGACACAAAGGAAAGGTGACCACAGGCTTGCTTTTAACAGTATCAGAAGGCCTGAGAGCATGGCTACCACACTGACGGAAGAGTGACAATTCAACAATCGATCCAACAGGCCAGATGATGACATGAAGGATGAAGTGCGTGAGAATACAGCCACTGTCTGCCCGCTTGTTGACTGAAGTCGAGTCTTTCCTGCTTGAGGTTGAACTGCTTTTTCAACACGTGTGCCGCGAGGAAGAGTTGCTGCCTCTTTTTTACAAGGGCTTGCCAGGAAGCACACTGTCAAGGAACCTAGAAAAGACAGGGGGAAGCAGAGACACCTGTGTGGCTTTTTTTTTGGCTCCTGTGCTGCGCACAGAGCGAATCAAGTGGAACCAGATCCAGCTGCCAGCCAAAAAAAAGACTGAGTGCAGAGTTGTTTTATCGCAACAGAGCTTTTAGGTCAACATTGATTCGAGCATGTGGGACTGGGCTTTTCTCGGCTTTGATGGCGCATGAACTGCCTTGTAGGCAACTTTGCCGCAACTGCATGGGTCATTTGCATTGGCCACCTGTGTCTTCTTTGACTGGCAAGAATTGGCGAGTCTTCATCCAAACAACCTAACTGCCAGGCGACCAGTTCGGATGTGCCAGGCGACCAGTTGGGATGCCATCCCATTGAAGCCTTCTGGTTAATGGTATCATGGCCGGAAACCATACAAACATAGAGTTCTGCTGGTCTCAATCATCGTCTCAATAATCTAACCTTCTTGATCGCATGTTTAAACTCCAGCATATGTAGTATTTGTTCTTGTCAGTGTGTACACTTGTTTGAACATACATATTCGTGCAGGACTTCTAGTCGTAGAAAAAGATCATGGTAGCGAAGCCATGATCCTAACAGTAACAGGTTGAGTCATAGACCATAGGAAGCTTCAGATTGGCATATTTTTAGTTGGTGGTGGGTATTTGCTTTTTTTGTCGTGTTACAATTTGCATTCACTTTGCTTTTCAACATGGCAACGCATCCTTGCTGAATGAAACGTGAGCACTGCAGCGCGAGCTGGCGAGCCGGCTGCTAAAGCAGCACGTGTCTTGAAGGAGGTGCAGGAAAGCCAATTTCAGTGAGTCTTCAAAGTTAGTCAAGTGTCTTGAGTTTTTTGGATGCATAATTTCAGATGATAACGAAAACAATTGGCGTGATTTTGCATTTTCTTTCAAAGCTTGGTTGATTTTCGCAGATTTAGAATTTGATCGTGAACTAGCATTGATTGAAAGAGCTTCAGAAACTGCAATTTCATTGCCAACTGAATTCACAGACAGGTTACTGACAGGAACGGTTTTGAGACATGGCGTCAACGTTGCCAATTGTATGAACCTAGAGCGAAATCAAGGAGCATGTCGTTGCTGCCGGCTGTGATGAGCTCGCACCTTGCTTGAACAGTTTCTTGAGCGTATCAGGGAGGAAAATCAGCGTACCTCTGGTCTCAGTGATGATATCATGACTTCACATTGCTTCGTGTTTTGCCAAAACATATTCAACAACACTTGCATTTGCAGATGACCAGTACAAGTGATTATGCAGCAGTTCGTCAAATGGTTCTTAGCTATGAAGTGGCTTCCTCAACCTACTCCACTGGTATGATTCATGCAGACTTGGGTGTTGTGACAAGTTAGGATGCAACAACATCTGGTGGTGGCCCTCAGCCCATAGAAATTGCTCAGTATGACAAGGGCAAAGGTAAGTTCAAAGGTAAGAGCAAGGATGGAAAGGGCAAACATGGTAAAGGTAAGGACGCTAAAGGGAAGCACTCTTGAGGCAAGAACCAAACAGGAGGTAAATTTGGGAAAGGAAAAGGAAACGAGAAAGGTTCAAACGATGGCAAAGGTAAGAAGATAGACAACCAATGCTCTTGTTGCCTGAAGTTTAGTCATTGGCGACGAGATTGTCACAAATTGAAGGAAGGTCAGAAGCACAACCGAGTTCGTCAGACTGAAGTCGTTGATGATGGTGGTCAAGGCTCAAACACTGCTTCAACCTCAGGAACTGCACCTTCGAATGTCAGTTTTGCACCTTTGGTTGAAGAACATGTTTTGCAGAAGGATGATTCATGTGAAGATTTGACATTGCATGATACAGACAGTTCACAATTTGCACATTCCTATGTCCGCGTTCTATTAATGGGTCTGTTGAAGCCCAAGCTGCCAGACAATTGCAGTCGTGAGGCGCTTGATGCATTTGATTTGACATATAGTGATGATAATGCAGACTAGACTTTGTGCAATTCACCATCATGGAGTCTTAGTAGCAATGATGATGACCTTTTTCAAGTTAGAGCAATGGTTTATGCTACGTCTCCCGTTGAAATCATCCTTGATTCAGGTGCTGACGTTAGTGCATTGTCCAGGACTTATGGCAGCACGTGAGAGAGCTATTGCAACCCTAGAGATGGAAATTTCAGCAGCCCAGGAGAACAACGACCTTGAGAGAGCGCAATGGTTGCAAGACAGATTTGATTTTCTGTATGCTCTATGATTTGGATGGTATTTCCAAACAATGGTATTTACATACAACAGTGGCTTATTTATTCGTAAAGTGAGCCGATGCCGGGAAGGCTAAGTCCCGGGTTTTTCTCAATGGCATATTGGTGGATATGCTATATGGTGAATACTGCGTGGCCCGTAGCTTTGAGGTCATAGGTGTGACCTACATGCAGTTTTCAAAGGTGATGCGCGATTTCATGCTTGAAGAGTTGACTTGTGTTTTTGTGGTTTCGGTGTTTGGTTTCAAAAGAAGTGGAACGAAAATCCCATGAAGAATTTCAAGGGAATTTCGAGGCGGGGTGACAAAATGTTACCCATAGCGTAATGTTACCCATAGCGTAATAGACCACTTATAGACTCTTCGGTAGATACCTTTGTAGTGTTTGTAGTCTTTTACAGCTCCCACTTTTCACTTGGTTGTGGCGGTAGTTTCTCACCTGCATATGTGTGAACAGTACACATGTGGACTCTTACTCGTGCAGGCGCTTTTGCTCGTTTGGAAAATTAGTGGCTTTTGAAATTTTTGCAGCGGCCCACTCACAGCCGCCCTTCGCCACTGCAATACTTGAAGTTCAAGGTCTTCCTGCCAGTGCATTCGGTTCAGTCGGTTTCACAAGTTTGGTGTACAGTGATTCAGTCATTTTCACAAGTCTCATGTACACAAGTTTCAGCCAGAGCCACTGCCTGAAGAACAGGCCGAGGAAATCCCCAATACAAAAAAGGCGCGATAGAAAATTACATTTGGTTCCGGTGAATCTTTCATCACCATGTTTGGACGTTTTTTTGGTATCCTGGTGAAAAACGCTAGCCATTGTGAATGCATTTTGCCGAAAAATATCTGTAAGCCAAACAAAGAAAACGCATTTTTTTGATATGTTGACTCAGCCAAAACTGGACCTAGGCAACTTAGCTTTGACTACCCCAATGTGACTTACGCAACTTGTCTATAAACTCGCTTTAGCTGCTTTAGCTAACCTATAAAGCTGACTTAGCTAACCTACTTCAGCTGGTTTTAGGCAACCCGCACAAAAACCACTTGTAAGCACATAACAAATAGATAGCTAAGCGGCGGAAAGCTAACTCAGCTATCTCAACTATGCTTGACGTAAAGGTGTTAGAGAAGATATAACCTTGATAAGTGTTTAGCCCTTGACTAGCCAACATAACGCACTTGCAAGCATCAGGACCCCTACTTAGCGCACTTACTAAGTAAATGATTTACGCAAGTTACTAACCCCGCGAAGAGTTAGCCAGTGGCGGTCCCATCCAAGTAGCGTTCAACACCAACATCACTTTCCTTGGGTATGGAATGATTGAGGTTGATGCATGTGTACAGCTTGGTGTTGATCGCATGTCGCTTGTGCAATTCGCATTGTTACTTCCGAAGCCATCGCTGGGCAAAGCAAAAAGCAGCATTCGCATTTGCACCTTCCCTGCCTGCATCTTGCTTGGGAAAACCCTCACAGCTGACATCGGAGATCGTTTTTGCTTAGTTCTTGTCAGGGGAGACTTTTGCTCCATAGCGGCCAAATGATATCCCCCAGCGACGAATCAAATCAAAATTTCAAACTTGAGGACAAAAACGGCCAGAAATTTCAAACCCGACACCACGTTCAAACAATGGGTGTGGAGCGGTATTAAATCGTGGTTTTCAAGTTCCCAGCTCCTTTTCTTCCTTTCCCTTGACGTCGGCTTATCGTCAGTGCGTTGTGGCCTCGTCATACCCGAACACAAAGCAGGTGAAGGCGTTTCGCATGGTTGCATTGCCGTTGCTGCCGTACGTTCGTTCCTCAACAATGTGCCAGAAAATCTTCAATATCATATGGAGCAATTCCCCCGGCGATTTTGCCACCAGTGCCAGGGAAAAGAATCTGGGTCGGTACCCAGTGCAGTTCATTGCCTGTTCACGCTTCTCAGTTGGAATTACGCAGACACCGGCTTGAAAGGCACCACCTTTTGCTTAGAAGAGTTGATCGATCTTAATTGTATTCACACTGGAGTTGTCAGGTTCGACAACACCCGCCCGAGAAAAGAAGACCTGGCCAGTGCGATTTGCGCAGGGCATCGACATGTTCTTTAAGCTGAGAGTCGCAGCCGGGCAGATTTGAGGAAAAAATTGCTTTACGCGAGTGATCCCCACCATGACATTTCAAAACAGCCACGTTAGATTTTATTAGCTTCATCGGGTCAGGTGAAAGGAGACATACAACTCATCTCCTGAAATGCGTTCGGTTACTCTCAACTTCGCAGACTGACTGGCAGCCATCTTCTGACATTCTTTCTGACAGATCTTTTGACAAATCTTTCGACATTCTTTCTGACATATCTTCTGACAGTCTTTCTGGCATATCTATTCAAATTCTCTCTGACCTATTTTCTGACATTCTTTCTGACATATCTTTTGACATTCTTTCTGACATATCTTCTGACAGTCTTTCTGGCATATCTATTCAAATTCTCTCTGACCTATTTTCTGACATTCTTTCTGACATTCTTTCTGGCAAATCTTCTGACAAATCTTCTGGCATTCTTTCTGTTGACATTCTTTCTGACATATCTTCTGACATTCTTTCTGACATATCCTCTGACATTCTTTCTGACATATCCTCTGACATTCTTTCTGACATATATTTTGACATTCTTTCTGACATATCTTTTGACAGTCTTTCTGACATATCTTCTGACATTCTGTCTGACATATTTTCTGACATTCTTTCTGACAAATTTCCTCACATGATCGCGGTTGAGGTCCGGCGCGGAACACTTTTCCGTCCGGGACGGAACACTGAGCTCGCATGATCGCGGTTGAGGTCCGCTGCGGAACACGAGCTCACATGATCGCGGTTGAGGTGCGGCACGGAACACTGAACTCACAAGATCGCGGTTGAGGTCCAGCAAGGAACACTGAGCACACATCATCGCAGTTGGGGACGAGGAAGACGAGGAGGAGGAGAAGGAAGAGAAGGAGAAGGACAGAGCTCACATAAAATCTAACAACCCTCACCTGACAGGTGGGGAATAAAACTTGCCTTTCACGCGATGGTTCGTGCCTTTCCCTGGGTGCCGTTTCCATGAGCCGTTTTTGTCTAGCTTGCTTGCTGGACATTGGTAAGGATGATTTTACTTTCCGCCAGTGCATAACGTAACGTGACAGTTTTTGTGTGCCTTCAGCCGCAACAAATCCCAAATATTTTTTTGAAGATTCGCGCGCATTTAATGTCCGTTCATGCACGCAACAATACGCGTTGTGTTTCTCTTTTCTGCTGATCATCACGTATCCCGGTAAATTTCTTGTTTTTGCACAATTGTTGTTTGGGTTGACATATTGATTGTTTCTTTTCGTTCGTTCGCATCATTTTCTCTGAGCACTTGGTCCCCCAACTGTCTCGGGTCTGAGTGACAGACCATTGGAAGATTGAAAGAGTGGTAGCAAAAAAATGAAACATTCTCCAACATCAAGTTCTTGCGATCAAGTGCAGTAATTGAGAAAAAACCATTGCACTGTTTTTCCGTTTGAACAATTTCACTGCAACAACTATTCACGTGTACCGGCCAGTTGAACGGCGCTGGTGGCATGGATAAAGCACCACGGAGCCACTAGTGAATGGAAGGAAATTAAAAAATTGCAACTGAATAAACAACAGCTGGTGACTCCACCGTGAGGACGGAATGGCTGCTGTTGGGTTACAAAAGGCCGCTTTGAATGGCAACATGCTTCTTCGAACACCTTTGGCGATGTGGCACATAGGATAATCTGACAGTGCAATCGCAAGCGCAGATGTCATTGATGTCATTTTGGAAAGGACTGTAGCATCAACTAGTTTTTTTGCTTTGTGCAGTTATTCGGCTTCACAATTAGCGGCCATCCTGAAATGTTGCAACAGCGCAGATTTGGATTTTTGGAAACATGTGTTTTTGCAGAAGGAAGTTGGGGTCGAATCAAGTCCATTTTTTCAGTTCCAGTGAGAACTTATGCCGTTTGTTCATTCGGCGCTTATGTGTGGTGATTGGGGCAGTATATCCGTTGGTGACTTGCTGCCAGTAGAATCTACAGTGTAATTTTTGTTTTGTGACTTCTTGAATTCATGGCGTCGTGGCAGTGTTTAAGATTGGTTCAAGTTGATGCAGGCATATCTCTGCAATTCTGGGCCTCAAAGCTTCAGTGGGGGTAGTGGGGTTGAAGGCCGTCTTCAGGAAAGGAAGCCTGTGGAATTCTGGCCCCTCGCAACCGCAGCTGCTTGCGGCGATGCCGTCAGGTGCAAACGGTTTTGCTAGTCAAGTTAGCTGCATTATTGAAGGTGGAAAGGGTGATATAGGGTGATTGCCTGGTAGGTCATGCCTGGGCGGCTGCGGTAGCAGTTTTGGTGGCTGCAAACCCATTGTCGGTGTGGGCAGGTTAGGCTATGTATGCATATCGTTTTCTGTGTTTTCTTCGTTGGTTTCTCAATATTTATGTCAAAATTTCTTGGCCTGAAGGCAAAGACACGCACACCTACAAAATGGGAGAAGACGTGGTTGTTTGGACGGACAAGGTTGGTCCGTACAACAATCCTCAGGACAGAGTATATAGTCAAGAACAGTTTTCCAATGGTGTTTGCATGACACTTCCAGGGGCAGTGGTTCATACTCAGGCAGTTGCCACAACTGCCATACAGTTGGGGTCGACTCAGGAGACTTATGAATATAGCACGCTGGGCCTGTGCGAGCTGGAAGGCGGGTTGGCATGTTGTTGCTAGCTGCTAGTGATGCATCCTATCAACCGATGAACCCCTCAACACGCAACAAAGGTCAATCAATTGCATTCAGTTGAAATCATCGCTTGAAGGCGAAGATATTGCTGTAGAACAGGGAGAGTTGCACCCTTAGCGGCTTAGAGGACAACAGCCAAAGCTTTTGCTGGAAAGTAGGTTGATGATGGCGCGATAAGGGTCATTGAGTGAAGCTATGGTCAGGTCAGATTCGCACCACTGGGTTTGATTGTCACATGAGGCTTTCAATTGGAGAGACCCTTGAAGGGCATGCCTTCTTCTCGTCGCCAAGGCATTGATTGGACATGTTGTCTCAGATCAGATCTTGTGCTTTGCACTGTGAAGGCTGGACATCCATTTTGGTCAAAATAAAGCCCAGACGCCTCTCTGCAACATGAAACTCAACGAGGAGAAAGCCAAGGCTTGTACTCCACCTGTGTGCTGAAAGTTGATGCCTTCAATTTGCAGATTTGTGGCAACCAGCAATTTGCAACACTGTCTCAACTCGTGCCTTGTGGGTACAGCAGAGGTGCTAGCTCGTTGTTGTAGCACAAGTCAGATCAGGGTACAATGCTCTAAATGTCTAGTGGAAGAATGGTAAGTGCAAGATATTTGTATGTATATGTACAAAGTCCACATGATACACACACATATATATATATATTATATTCTTATTTATTTTATTTATTTATTTATTTATTCATTTATTTATTTATTTATTTATTTATTTATTCATTTATTTATTTATTTATTTTGGCAGTTTTCTCCATTTATTTATTTATAACACACACACACACACGCACACACTTGCAAGAGTTCGTTGAAATTAGGACGAGCTCTCTTCATGCATTTTGTCATTCATAGAATGTTGTCATAGGTGCATGCTTGTGAACATCGATTACTTCGTAGGCTTTGGCCACGATGATCAATGACAACTATTGGTGCCGACCTGAAGTGAATCAAACAGCATGAGTTGAGCCCACCCTGCGATGTGATAGAGTGCAGATTGTTTATGAACTCCAGGTATCAGCTTTACATAGACGATCTGCCAATTTGGGCATTTGTGGGGGAGCACTCCAAGTTCGCTGTAGATGTGAGCCATGATCTCACTTCGACGTTCAGTTCATTTCGTAGCGGTCTCGGAAACAGTGAAATGTACCAATGTACCCTGCCTGAGGCCGATTCTCCATGATGTACCGAGACAATAACAAGTCTCTCCAGATGCCGTCCGGGTCAGCCCCGCCGGTTCCAAAGCAACTCAAGGCAGGCAGAAAAGCAGAATTGAAAGCTGCGAATTAGAGTTTAAAGTTTACAAAAAAATCAATCATTCAATGTCAACTTTAAACTGAGCGCTCTGAGGGAAAGCCTTTGCCGAGAATCTACACTCACCGTCATTTCACCCTCTTCTACAACAATGATCAGATTATTGAGGCCGTTTGATCAAGAACTGTAAGTTCTTTCGTTTGGAGTCTTGTTGCATTCTTGTTGCATTTGTGACTTCATGCAAGCTACATGCGAAAGTGGAAGCAACATGTCTAGGTAGACATGGAACCTTCGAGTCCATGGCCAATCTACGCTGGAGCTCCATTGAATTTCTCTTATACAGTCCTGTGGTTCCCCACCAACAAAGAATTTAAGGCAGGGCTCTGACCAGCCTGCTGGCATGAGCAGTATCAGTACTTTGCGAGGTGATGCAAAACACTGGTTTCACTGTTACAGGACAGAACAAATCGCTACTTGGATCCGAAATTCTTTGAGCACAAGGCCATTCTTGACATCTCAAGTTGTCATGACTTTCTGACAAAGTTTGAGACGCCTAGGAAGGTCAAAGATGTACCATTCGCCTTTATCAGCGCAAGGAATGTCTAGAGTCTAGAGTGGAAGACTGCATGTTCGACGGAATATGTCCCCATTCGATGATTTCGTTACATTTCATTCATGGCAGGTACATTGGTTTTCCATCGTGAACTCGTTCATGCTATGCCTCTTTCTTTGTGCGGTTGTTGCCATCATCCTGATGAAAACCCTTAAGCTCGGCTCTTAGTACGTTGTGAGAACTTTGGAACGCCAGAGATATCAATCGTATTGAAGCGTATTGTTTATGTTTCATTTGAATTCGTTTGATTCCTCAATTCCTTAGTCGATTTGTACCTCATGTGATATTGTTTTCTCATTATGTAATAAACAAAGGGTAGGAGAGGATATCTTAGAATTCTACTCTGCCAATGTCTTGTCAGAAGCACCATAAACGAGAGAATGTCGGAGAAGCCACCGAAGTGTTCCTTCCCTAGGCAAGACTTCACAAGGTATTCTGCCAGTGAAGCTGAAGAACTGGAAAACCTCGATGGTGTTGGCCACTTTCAACTGCAAGTTTCATCAAGTTATCTCTCATATACTGTATAATTCCTCACTTATCAACTTATCACATTTGAATCACACTTCATTTTTGAATATATCCATGCAGTTTTTACACTTCAGGGTTCTGAATTACGCACCACATCACCCGGCAGTCGTTTTTATACCACATGGTGCTTGATACTGCTTTGCTAGTTTGCATGTTATCATTTTGCTAGTGGAGTGGAGTTGACTTGAGGATCAACAAAGGGTCTGACAAAGGAGTGCCAGCACTTGTGTTCTTGCTAAGGTGACGAGAGTGGATGGAAGCAAGTTAATGGTGATGTATTTCGAAAGCCGGATCATCTTGCAATCTTCACGGTGGTCTATGCATCGGGTTGCCATCTCGCATGTACAGTCTTCATTGTGCTGATTTTCGCCATATGCAATTCGTGCCCTGCAAGCCTGTAGATGTTTTTTTTGTGCCAACAGGCGCTCAAAGTCTTGAGAATGGCTGCATTCCTGAAAGGTACTATGCGTCGCGGGGGGCAACTGCAGGCTCCTTTGTCATAGCATATCTTTGCACAGTCATTGCCTACTCCTCAGCTTTGAATTTCAACTCCTTCTGGTTGTTGCTTTCACGACTTGATTAAGGTTGGTGGCTACGAGGGGGGCAGAATATTCAGAATGTTTGGAGGGCAGCAGTGGAAGAGGACTTGCAGACCACAGCCTTTAGTTTTGCTTGTCAGGGTCAGATTTGTGAAGCAACTAGGACAATGGTCTACCAGTGCCTCTTCATGCCGGGTGTTGACCGGGCCTAAGCAGAAAGGGCTGGAAAGGGCTTAGGATGCATGGAATGGATATGACTATGAATGTAAAACTGGAGGTGTTTATGAGCTTTGTCGTCATCAACACCACCGCTATCTTTTACAGAGCTACAATGACTGTTTCTTGGCTGTTGCAGCTTGAAGCTTTCGCAATTGAATGAGCTTGCTCAAGCCTTGATACTTTGAGTGGGGGTTTGGAAGGTGCCGTTCAAGACTATTTTCATCATCATCGTTCTCTTTTTGGCTGTTTGCGTGCCATTGCACACTGTCCCGAACTCAATTCTTCACTCCAAAAACAAGAAATAGAAGAGAGGAGAGCGAGCGATGTTCAAGTCAGAGTGCAACGTCGGTCTAGTGCAAGAAAGCAGAACCGCGTTATTCCTTCAGAAGATGCAGATGCCCTTGTACGCAAGCCAAGGTTGGCACACTACTAGGACGAAGAGCAGCATCAGAAAGATCTTTCCCTTGCCGTGTTCATCACTTGAAAAGGCAAGATGGTGAATGGCTTGGACAACAGTATCAAGTAGTGTTTGTGGCCATTCTTGTCTTGTGGTCCCAACAAATCTTCGGCTGTACTTCTCCATCTTATCTCCCTGCATGTGTGTATGCCTGCAGGGGTCCCCGTTCATTTCTTCCAAAGACAATCTTTAAATGAATATGAACACGCGGCAGGGCTTTTGGCACAGATGGCGAATATTTTTGAGAAGGGTGTCGTTTGATTCATACTGTCAAAATGCAAGTGGAGCTAACTAAACTCGTCAAAGCTTCAACAAGTTGTTTGAGAGGATGCCAACATTTTCAAAGTTGCTGAATTGGACACTGAATGATACGCAGTCATTGATTGTCAGGCCCATTCCAACAAAGCATTGGGCATTTACCCCGGTCATGACGATGGTTGCAGGCCCACTGGTGAATTAGTCTCTTTGAATGGAAAAGATACACCCTGCAGCATATACAAATCCTGCCATTGCAATTCACTGCTTGTATTTGTGAGAGTGACACTTTGCTCTGGAGGTATCGTGCCCTTTGGGTGCCTATTTATTGAGATGTACTTCATCCTCTCAGCTGTTTGGAGTCACAACAAGATCTACTATGTCTATGGCTTTATGTTTGCCATCCTTGTCTTGCTATGCTTGGTCATAATTTGTGTTAGCATTACTTGCACGTACATCCTGCTGAATGCAGAGGACTATAGGTGGCAGTGGCAGTCGTACATTAGTTGTGCAGCAACTGCGCTCTACGTTTTCCTGTACACCATCCACTACTTCTACAATTCAACCCAAATGTCCCAGGCTCAGAAATTCTCGTAGCTTCAGGAGGCGACAAGAAATGGTTTTAGACAACGCTTTTGAACGATTCACCACAGGGTATAGAGGGAACCTGTGACGTGGACCTTTCCAACTGCCACGTCCTCTCTGGATTTTCGGGGTGGGTCATTCGCAGGTGCCAACACACCAGGTTTCTTAAGGTCTTTTCAATCCAAGTTGCCGTGAAGTCTTGATTCTAAAACTGACATGTGAAGTTGTTTGTTTTTTTAAAACATTTGTAGTATGATAGGAGGCGTCGAAAGGAATGGACTTATCTCTACATCAGATTGAATGTGCAATAGGATCATTGACTTTGACTCGAAGCCAGCAACAACATGCTGTCAGGCGTAGTGTCATAGAGCCAACCAGCAGTGTTTGCACAACTTGAACGATTGTACTAATAGCTTGCTTTGTCTACTGCAATCTGCAACAAGTGGGTTTGAAGCTTTAATCCTGCAGAGCCGGCCAAAACTATACTATACTTTGTCGTTGATATGGATTTTTGTCCTCTTCATGACTTGTCGTGTAGAATGCGGATCTTTATCATTGAAAGGAAATTTGTATCATCTGCTGTTTGGGAAGTCATGATTTCATAATTTCAAACTGGAACGTCTGTTCAAGAGGAAGACTCGCATTTCGCAAGCATGCAATTGAGTCAATTGAGGTCTGGGTTTCTGCAGACAGTCTACTACTTTGGCACATCCTTCAATTTCTGCATCGGCCTAGCTCTGTTCTGTGGCTCGTTGGGCTTCATTGGCTCTTCCAAGTTCGTATTCCTGATATACAGCAACATAAAGGCTGAGTGAGGAGGACAAAAGTCTTTGCTCGCAGTGGTGCATGCAGACTTGAACAGTGAGTAGCATTGTACCTAGTCCTCCTTTGGCAATCCCAGATGCGGTTTGAGAGCAAAAGAGGTGCGAGCAGGCACTTGATGCATGATGTGGATCAGTTCTGGTAAGATCAGGGTATTTAGGGTACTTGGTAGGTTTAGTGAACACCCAGAACATACGCAGCGTAGTGTATATTTGCCTGAAAGGTGGAAGCATGGTGCAGAGGTTTGTTCGTTTGTTGTGCAGCAGCAGTTTTTACATACTTTCGCTGCCTAGTGCTCGCGCTGGAATTAAAGTGGATCTGTTGATACTAGTAGCATCGGGGCGGGCCAACGGGTGGAAGTTTCAGGAGAAAAGATGGGAAGAGAACCTAAATTCACGAAAGGGTCTGCTTACAGAACTATTGTCTCCATCAGCGTTCTGACTTTGTTCACCACATCACCAACAGAACACCAACAGCAACAACAACAAGGAACGACAACAACAACGAACGACGACAACAACAACAACAACAACAACAACAACAACAACAACAACAACAACAACAACAACAACAACGACGACGACGACGACCACCNACAACAACAACGACAACAACAACGACAACAACAACAACAACAACAACAACAACAACAACAACAACAACAACAACAACAACAACAACAACAACAACAACAACAACGCTTGGCGTCGCTGTTCGTCGCGACGGCCAATCTCACAACACATTGCAATTTACAGTAGAAACGACGCGTTGAGTGATAGTCCCCCATTGCCCCCAACGTTTCGTGGCTTTTCCAGATTTCTGACTGAGTAAAGTGATACTAGGAAGAAGTCACTGATATCTTGTTTGGAAACGTGACACCAACACGTGACACCCACCTTCTCAGATATCCCGTATTCCATCTATCATGTTCGGGTGTGCAAAACATATCGACAGGTGCATTGCGCAGCATTTTGAACACGAACGTAATCACAGGTTTGGGCAGGTGTAAAGTAAGCGCCGAAGCAGTCCATTAAGCAGCACTTTGAACACGAACGTAATCATGGGTTTGGGCACGTGTAAAGTAAGCGCCGAAGCAGTCCATTGCGCAGCACTTTGAACGCGAATGTAATCACAGGTTTGGGCAGGTGTAAAGTAAGCGCCGAAGCAGTCCATGAAGCACTTGGAACACGAGCATAATCACAGGTTTGGGCATCTGTAAAGTAAGTACCGCGGCAGTCCATTGCCTAGCACTTTGTTCACGAACGTACACACAGGTTTGGGCATGTGTTAAAGTATGTACCGAAGCAGTCCATTGCGTGGCACATGTGTTGACTCTACAGATTTTCGGTTGAACACATTTTGAAAAATGTGAGGAAGCGTGGGACGGCTGCACGTCGTTTGCGGTTGAAGGTGTGAAAACAGCGCAAATAACGTTAATTTACCCTAGGTTCAGAAAATGCCGCGCAGGCCAGTAAAATATGTACATGAATTGAAAACCGTGTAAATACCGATGTTTTCAAGACGTTGTGAATGCGACGAGACCCGATGTCCGAGCCAACAACAACAACAGCAACAGCAACAGCAACAGCAATAGCAACAGCAACAGCAACAGCAACAACAGCAACAGCAACAGCAACAGCAACAGCAACAGCAACAGCAACAACACCAAAAAGGGAAGTGAACCCATCCGAAGCAAACCGACCGAACCGAACCAAACCACTACACTGCGTGGAACAACTGCTGGAACACGACATTCCAGGGTGACAGTAAAAATTCACGATGGTGCCCTTGTAAAATGCCGTACGAATCGGACGATCCTGCATGACAGCAAAAGAGCAAGGCCAAAATGGAAAACACAACAAGAACAAGGATTTTGTATGATATTCCAATCTTTCAAATCCTTTGCATCCTTTAAAAATTAACTGACCCTGCCACGAAAACTGTGATCTTTTCTTTAAATCCTTGTAATTTCAGTACATTTCTTTTCTTTTCTGATCTTTCCTTTGCTTTACTTTCCTTTACTTTTTTTGCTGTACGTTTCCTTTCGTTACCTTTCCGATCTTTACTTTATGACTTTATGACTTTATGATCCTTTGTTTTCTGGTGTTGACTTGTATGATCTTTTCTTTTCTGCTCTTCCCCTTTCTTTTCCTTTTTCCGGGTGATTTTCAAACTCCGCAACTCGATGTTTTTCAACTTTTATGATCAGTATGCAATATGTTTCATCAAGCAAGCGTTGCGTTTGGGCGCGCGGCATGTAGCGAAGAAGGCTGCCAGACTCACACTTGCCTTTAGGTTCTTGCTTCCGTGGACCTTTTCGATTCTTGTGATTGTTAAAGCAACTATTTAGCTTGAAGCCGCTTTTGCTTCAAAACTACTTTGTCCAACAACGAAAACGTCAGGCAGTATTGTTATCCATGGTTTGAGCTATGTTGCACGACTGATATAGCTTACCATCATTCAGGACATGATCAATAGTGGTCAGGATATAGGCCAACTTGTGCCACCTATAGAGTTCAGAAGTCTGATGGCTTTCAATGGCAATGACATGCACGACTCGCAGACAAGACCGTAGATTACGCCGGCAAGATTGTACATGACTTAATAGCCACGGGCTACAAATGCCAAGCTGATGGATGAGGCTTGGACTTGGGGTATCGCCAACATTTGTGAAGTGTTTTGGCTGCTTTGAGGTAGGAGCCTTTCAGTCAACCGCAGCCTGCTGTTGCCTTTTCCTGGTCTTTCTTCGTTTGCTTAGCGATTTTCCTGCTTGTTCGATTCCTCATTTCTTGCATTCCTCATTCCTTTGTTTCTTTGTTTGCTTGTTTGCCTGCTTGTTTGCTTGCTTGTGTGCTTGTTTGCTTGTTCGCTTTAGCTTCGTTGTTCGTTTGCTGTTTTTTTCTGTTTGGTGGATTGTTTGCTCGCTTGCTTTCTGGGTTGATTTTTTTGCTTGCTTGGTTGTAGGACAATACCCCTCTTCCGGAGTAACAATCTCTGGAATCTCCTGGTGTGTGATCGCGAAATCAGTGTCCCCCAAACTGATATGCATTGACGTGCAAACTTGAAAACCACTTTAAGGTGGGAAAGGAGCTCTCACAAATTCTCCAAACCATCTTACATTCACCCATGTTCTCCTGAATCCCCCTCTAATTTTCTGTGTTTGTTGCGAGTGTTGTGCAGTGCTCTGGGCCTAGCGCTCTCATGCTGAGTTCGTCCCTCTCAACTTGTCAAAAGGTAGGCCATGCTGCGGAGAAGATTCCCTCTCACCTGGAGTGTGCGATTTGCTGGAAGGCTTCAATGATTTCAAGCCGTTTGGATTTAGTATGATGATTGCGTGTTTCTTTTCCTCACTAAAGAGAACAATTTTCATCATTCCTTCATTGCCTTTCCGGAAGTTGCTTCTGGAACCTGTGTCGGTGCCATGTGGCCACACTTTCTGTGGTGCCCTGAGAAAGCGAGGCAGGTCGGCGAGGCTTGCCGCGCACGTTTACAGCCCTGCCAGCCGTTGCCAGCCACTGCTGAGGTCAGGGCTGCTTGAATCAGGCCTTGGGCTACAGGAGCTCATCACAAAGTTTGTCACACGAATGGAAGTGAAAAGCACCCCCCCACAGTTGCCATGCTCAGCTCTGCAGGAATGTTTGTTCGGTATGCCGAGCACCAGTGCCTCCAGGGCAAGCCGTCAATATACTAATCCGCCTGCTTCTTAATTCAAGCTATGGAGCTGAAGCAGAGTCATTTGGAGAAGCTGCAAGTTGCATTTGATTTTTGCTTTTGATCTCTGAGGAAGTATGATCTCTGAGCAGTGGCCATGGAATGTTTGTTTGACTTTCAGAATACGCTTCTGGATTTTCTTGTTCACGGTGAACTTTTGCTACATCAGTCTTTGTCTTGAAGAAGAGGTACCCTCGTGCATTGGCTCAGCGGCGCCAAGAACAGCAGGAGGCAGCTGTCTGACCAGAAGTAGTAAAGAACTGCCAGGATATGCTAAAGACGTAGAGCATTGTTGCTCTTTCCTCCATCCTGATCTGTCTTGCAGTCCTGACGCTGTCAAAAGTTCAAAAGGGAAACATGCACACACACACACAAAATACACAAGGGTACAGTTCCAATTCAACTGGGCTGATATTGAGTATGTTAGGTTTACGGATGTAAAGCTATGTTTGGAACAGAGGCATGTGGGCTTTGGTCATACTTGGCTGACTCATGGCTATGTGATTTAGAAAGCAGCGCAGATCAACGCCTCGCGACACTCGGAACGTATGCATGCCTGGACGAAGCATGTCTTACGGGGTCTTAGGAAAATTTGGGGCCAATTTTACACATATGTGTTGCACCTGCTCGTGTTGCGCAAAAAATGCAGAAAAAGAAAAGTCTTCCCAAGAATGATGGTGGTAATGGAGAGTGGTTTGGAGCTCCGGTTCCTCTCGTTGTAATGAACCTCACCTCTCCCACAAATGATTGTAGGTCAAGCCTGTTTCGTTGAGGTCCTTGTAATTGTAAGTAGAGCGGAATGTTTCTTACGAAGTTCATTACGCACCAAATTCCGCCCTTGCAATTGCAGACGCAATCTATTTCGGGGTTTTGCTTCGCAAATCCAGAATGGACCTGGGCACAACACTGTAGTGTCGCGCTTGCTTAGTTTCCAATGTTTTCTATCGTTCTCGTTTTCGTTCTCGCTTTTTTTTTGTTGTTTGTTTTTTGTTGTTAATTGTATATTGTTTGTTGTTAATTGTATATTGTTTGTTGTTGTTGTTGTTGTTGTTGCTGTTGTTGTTGTTG
>DF243583.1:12531-38809 GCA_000507305.1 Breviolum minutum Mf 1.05b.01 | reverse complement strand
TTTCTGTTCCACAAGCAAAAAACAATGGACATGTCCATATCCAAGTCATCCAGCAAATTGCACTCTTCTCAAGGTGCTTCGTTCCCAAGAGTTCAGTGTCCTTTTTCTGGTTCTGGTAAAAGATGGGGTTATGTATCCCCCGATCGAAGGCAATATATACCTAGCTGGTATAGAAGTTATGGCCAAATGAGTGCTTGTATTAAATTCCCAAATCCTACCTACCACATTAGACCAAAGAAAAACCCAATAAAAGATAGATTGATCTCTCCCAATAGCACTGGTAATTAAAATACGGTGATCCACCGTTTCCAAACAAATCTTTGCAGCTGAAGCATCAAGTCAATTCCGATCATCGTCAGTGGATACTCCTTGGGCCAAGAGAGGGCACCCTATAGGCATACAGGGGTCATTATATGACATCGTCGCAAACAATGGAAAAATCCCTCAAAATCACAAGAACCATACATTTGCATTGTTTGATTCCACTTGAAAATAGGTAATTTAATGATCCCCGGCATACCTGTTTGATTTTTGTTTGTTTGTGTTTCGGATTGTGTTTCTGCTGAATGTCAGCCTGGATTTTTGAAGGTGAATCTTCTGGGCTTATATGAGCGACGGCTTTTATTTAAGTTAATTTGAAAGGCCGCATTTGTTTGGGTTACTCCCTACCTCGTTCAATTAACTTTTAGTCTTGAAGCATGTTCTTGGAAAAATGGTGACCTCGTTTTCCAGCGCTGGTCTTTTTTCTCAATACTCGAGACATGTATGGGGATAGATGACCCTTATGTTAAGAAACCTCGTTGGCGAAGAAACTGAAACGCCATCTCAAAAATGATAAAAGACGGACTAGCTGAAGGGATGGTCACCAGGAAGCTGTGTGTGGAGGTTTTGGACCTCGTTTTGACCTCGTTTCAGACCTCGTTTTTTTCAGGGCATCATGAATAGAAACGTGCCAACTAGACTAGAGTCCACATGGCTAGACTAGAGTCAACAAAGCGAGCCAAACTAAAAACTGCAAAGCAGCACCAACCGTCTCAAAAGTCCAAATCACTGACATGTTGTTACTTACTACCTCGTTTTTGGGTTACCCCCTACCTCGTTCCCATAGGCACGGTGGATTTGAAAAAAAAATGTTTCCATCCACAAGCTATTCCTTTCTTTTCCAAATAAAGGCGGTTGCTCATATGTTCTTTTAAACACTCTTGGAAAATACAGGTTCAAACGGGTTATCGTTGTTTTGCCAGCTTCCCCCCACAAGACCCTCCACAAGTTCCAGGCGTGTGGTTGCATGTAGCCGACTCTTTTAACAAAACAGTGCATATAAAAAGCTAGAAAAAACACCCTTAGATATATAACCATGAGTCATATTGAATCCATATCAAGCTTCCAGCCCTTTACTTATGTACCTAGTTTCAATCTTAAAGTGATATATAAAGCGGAAAGCCTTCGCTATTTCACATGATTTTGCAGAGACCCCCACTGGACCCAAAGCAGAGATCCTCCAAGTGCTGACCCCTCGGAGTACGTTGCTTTACAAAGTCGTAGATCTGCAAAAGCAAACTGCCATCACCGCAACCTGTCATCATTCTCAACCCTGACAAGTTGCTACCCTATGTTAATCCAGCGACGTGGAATAGGTTCTTTTGCGATCAGATAAAATTGTTGTTGCATCAGGCCATCAAATTTCCAGCATTGAACCTTCTCGTATCATACGACATCATATGACCTATGTCTGCCCCTACCACAAACCCTACTCAACTCAATTGACAACGATTCCTGGTACACCGAAAAACGTGAATTGCTAGCACTCGTACTGTCTGCCTGTGTCGGCCACATAAAGAGGCTGTTGCTTGAAATCCGTCATGAAGAGCGGCTGGAGTAACTCCAACAAATCTCGGAAGAAAGCCTTGGCCAAGAGACAGTGATGTGGAAGGTGGACGTTTTTATCGAAAAAAATCAACCTGTTTTCTGAGGGTGATTTCACGTAAACTCCAGAAGATCATATGATGGACTTTTGGGACTTTTTTCAAGATATACCAGATTATCGGTAACAGTCCCTCTGACATGTGATAGAGCAATGTGAAGTTGTAGACATGAGTCCTCAAAAACTATTCAAAAACTGAAGTTTGTCACTACCGAAGTACTCAGGTTCTTTCACCCACACACTTTCCTACAATCTATCCGGCTGTTATTTTCAATTTTCTCCTGTACTTTACTGAATCAGCAACGTTTCCAACACTACCTGCTCCGGGCCTTGTGTTGCAAGCCACTTCCCAGAACGTTCAAGGTACGATTCACATGGACTTCCTGGAAAAAACTTGGACACGGAGATTGGTTCTCAATGTTTTTTAATAAAGAAGTGATTGAACCCAGGTCTATTCTGATAGAACAAAAATGGTTCGAAACAGTTGCTCTGCTAGGAAACCCCAATCTGAAGACTTTTGATTTAACAGAAATGTGTGGATCCACTGGTCCACCTGGTCCCACCTGGTTTTTGGAATCTCCCTCCCCAAACGTGCACAGTTCCTGATTGGTTGATGTGGATCCTTTGTGTTACTAGCCTTTGAAAAGAGCTGTGCTATTCAAATCCAGGAGTAAACCTTACCAAAACGGTTTCATGGCAAGAACAGCTCTTAACAAGGGCCACTGATCATTTTGCAAACAATTGGGTGACCGATTAAAGGCCAACGTATTAAATGTCTAGGTGGATGTGTCTGAAATGTTGGGGATAATATGTTCCTACCTTGAAAACCCAACCATGTTGGATGTTGTTTTTTGTCCTGATTTCTTGGGTACTAAGTATCCATTTAGACCACCTTCACCTCAGCAACCCCACCAAGGCCAACTCCCCTTTGAAAGGCCAATCCTCAGAGAAACCACCTGTGAAGCCCCAAGATGGCTCCTACAGCTGTCGCATCTTTGTGGATCCATCATGGACTAGTTGGTGGTTGAACCAACCCCGATTTTTGTCAATATATGATATAGTCAAATTGGATTCCCTCTCCCCATTTTTCGGGTTGAAAACAACATCAATATTTGAGTTGCCACCACCTAGAGCTTGATTCTTGGCAATGTTGCAACTCCGTTTGAATCTCCAATTCCTTTCATACGACTGCGGTCATGTGACGATTTGGTACCAAACAAACCAACAAACAAATTAGTCATATTGTGTCATCAAAATTAGTGTGCTTTAGTATTCTGGTATTTAGTATTTTTGGAGCCACTGCCAACAGTTGTTTTTTGGGGGCTTTACGGCTAACAGTAGCCATCAGATCCTTGGATCTTCCAGGCTAGCCACTCCCTAAAGACCAACCCTCCTCAAAGAGCACATGGTGGAACTTTGCCAGCCTCATTGACATGACGAAATGATGAGGATAGATAGTGAGGCTTCAGGATCTTTTCATGAAAATAAAGATATAGATGTTTGATCATTTACCCACTGTTACAGGGTTCAGGGAAGGCCCCAATATACATATTTTTTTCAAACTACCATCATGTTCAAATCTGTCATCTCTTGCCCACGATCTCCACATATCTTGTGGCAAAGTGACATGGGCGCATAGGAGCATGCCACCAACAAGGTTTGACACCGTTGCAATGGAAAAGTCTTCAGCTCCAACTTACCTGCCCCAACATTCCGTCCAAGGTAGCATTCAGTGCAGAGTTGGGCTCAGTTAACGCTGCGTTGAGTCATTGAGTTCGCTAACCATTTGCAAGCTCCCCAAAAAACTTGGGGGGAAACTCCTCCACCCAAAAAATTTTGGGTGGGGGGAAATAGCTGGAAATCCCTGCAAATCCAGGCACTTAGAAATTGGAGTTTCTCCACCCAAAAAGGTGCCGAGTTGACACGAACGAGTCCAACCAGCCTTGTTGACACGAACCCAAACCCATTTCACGCAGTAGAAGGTCCTTGGCGGCGAGCGTTCCCGCTAGCGTTCCCCAACCCGGATGCATTTAAAGCAATGCCAATCACAGCAGTAGGATGTTTTTTTGGGTGAAATCAGTGTCAAAGTTGACAGTTTCCCTTGTGTGCACAGGATTCATTCGATGCCAAGCATAGTTTCATCATGAATCATTAGGATTGGTTTCTGAATCTATGATATTTCGCAAATCAAGCGGAGTCCTGATACCTTCACTTCTCAAGCATGTCCTGCACTCATACCATGTTGACATGGTACAAGTCCGTCTTTTTGTGACATGTCAACCATTCAGCTGTGATTCAAATCATCGCTTCCATTTATTCTGCATGTGCAATCAATCATATGTTCCAAGCATGATCTTCAAGTAACAGAGTAACATATTCCCTCCTAACTCATCTTTCCCATTTCCTTTCATTTTCTTGCAATCTCTGTAGAACATCTCCAAGGCTCTACTTCTTCTCCATGTTGCAATAGCATCCTCGAAGTTTTCTCACCTTCAGCCACCAGGGCTACGGCCAAGGGAGCCAGAAGAGCGGCGTCAAACATGGCCAGCACCTCAAGGTGTGGAGGGGTGACCCTGTGACAAAGCTTTCTGATCTTTAAGTGAAACAGTTTGGAAAAAATGTGTACAGTATATGCATGATGTAATGTGTATATATATATATATATACATCGTGTATATATGTGATATGAATAGTATATAATGTATGATGTGATACATATATATACATGAATGATATATGATATATGTATAAACATGGTATATGTTCCATTTTTAGGTAGGAAGGAGTTCTTAGATCCTCGTTGGTGAGTGATTCTCATCACATCCTGACATGTCAGGGCATTTGGAAGAAGAAATCCTCAATCCTCAAGAACAGTTGCAAGGTCCCCAAATGCCAAACAAAAAAATGCAATAGCTTCAAACAGAAAGTGTTCAAGCCATAAACTCCGGAGGGGACCATGATTGAAGTTTCAGGGATAAGTTGTTTTGAGATGCGCAAGCAGACTTCGACATGTTCATGACATATTGAAAACCAAACTATCCCAATATTAAAACTTCAAAGTACGAGTAGTATTGAAGCCCAAAGTATCCAAAGGAATTACTGAAAACCAAAGTATCCAAATTAGAAGAAATGGCCATCATCAAAGTACTCCCCTCAACTCCCCTCATAGAACCTCTATAATCAACCCCAAAATGACTTCTAAAAAAAAAAACATCGTGCATTTTCGGCGTGAAAAAAGCGAACAGCTTTTTTTTGGGGGGGGAAGAATTGTTTCAGGAGTGTATCCAGACCTACGCCACTAAGGTCTGCTCCTTCGACATGACACCATGGCTGGATATCGCTGGAAGCCACTCTCCTCCCTCTTGCGAAGCAAACGGCGCCGCAGCGAGAGGTAGTCTGTAAGATCATCAAGGTCCATGGGTAAAGGCACCTGAGAAAAGGGCAGCCCTTTGAGGTGTAGAAACACAATTGTCTTATCTATAATATATATATATATGATATAAATACAAATCTATGTGAACAAATCATATATATATATACACAGAAATATACGTATATGATACAAAAAAAATAGCAATGTTGCTTACTATCCATGTGCAATATAGATACAGTAATCAAACATAGGTGAGGAGATTTCATGTATCCCCTTGTAACGGTCAGGCAGGGAGGGGATACATCCAACTACTGGAGGTCTACTGTACCCCGAAGAAAATTGAAAATGTACATTCCAATCAAAGATACGGACCTTTTTAATGGTGAAAGGATCACCATCGCATCTATCGTTGAATTTCCATTGGTTTTCAGATGCAAAAATCATCACTCCAGGCATCTGTCATTTCTTTTTTCCACCTCATCCCCCATCGACCTTGTACAAGTCTAAGATGTCGTCTGTGAGCAACTCTTCCCAGGCCTCCCAGCGTTTTTGAAAGCTGGTGGACAGGGTGGAATGGTGACCTTGGATGGGCACCTCCAATATTGATGTTCGAAACTCTAAAAAATCATGAGATGAACAAAAAGATGAGCTATATTGAGCTACTGTATCAACTGCTGGAACTGGTTTAGCACTACAACCATCAACAGTATGCATCCATGCTTTAACAATATTCTTGGGACCGTTTCTGCTATTTGCCATTTCATGCTATTTCTTCAAGGGTATAACCGCCTACATAAGATAGTCCGCACAAGGGCCCAAAGGGGCATTCAAGGGTGCAACATGCTCACCAACCATGCACTTATTCATCATCCCTCAAGTTGTGCTGCCTGGGATGTCGTGATAGAACTGCCAAAGAACTGCCGGTGGGACCCATTTGGTGAGATGGCAGAATCCCTATAGGAAAACAACAGTAACATTCATGTTAGCAATGATTTGATCCATGTTTCTTCAAACTGTATTTCCGTTTCATCATTTTATCTAAAGATCTTCTCCACCGTCCATGAAGAATAATATAATGTAAAATAATGCGATGTTATATGATAAGATGATATAACATAATAATTGAACATAATATATATATATATCAACCATTTTTCTGATCATAACCTATCACCCAGCCTTCTGTGCAAAAAGCAGCACATTTCTTTAAACAAAGCCAGCCGTCTCCAGTTCCAACAACACTCCACACTCCCCACACCTGCAACTCGTCAGATTCCACCACCGAAATCGTCTCCAGACAGTTGTCCTTCACCTAAGGATTCGGTGAAACCGAGGCATCACACGGCGCGACCCGGAACCTAAGAGTCGTCCGGGTGGCTGGTGTCCTTAAGACATGGAGGATTACTGTGATTACGTGATCCTTCGAAAGGGGCTGTATGGAACAAACGATGTAGCTTGCACCAAGAAATCTATAGAACTTCATTTAAAATCCGTTGATATTCCACGATATTCAAGGTGATGCTGACTTTAAAATCTACAATCAATTCACAGACTTACTTTTGATACCCGTCACCTCTGGTGAGGTTTCAATAGTGAGTATATTGTGCCCAGGTGCAGCCAGTTGATGTTCCATTGGTTGTTCTTTTGCTTTTTTGTTGGGTCAATTTGTAGCCAATTCATGATTATCTCTTCACCGAAACGTGCAACTGCGTTGTGCAAGCATCCCTGGGCTTGCAATACACCAGCCAAATGGTGTGTGTGTGTGTGTGTGTACTGCATAATCTTATATAATAAACTTCTCATGCCAACATATTTCTTGAGCAGAAAAGAAGTAAGTCAGGAGAAGACGCTGGCTCTGGTAAAAGAGTGATTCTGTACTACTGTTGATGGAAGAAATCCTGCACCAGTTGATATGGTAAATATTTCATTATTTACAGGGTTTCTTACATCCCAGGTGGTGCAGGATTTCTTCAATCAACAGTATCTAACCCATAACCTTGAACAAAAAACACATCTTCCACCTTCAACTGCCCTAACTGTCCCCGGTACAAGCAAGAAGCATAGCCCAGAATCATCATGGCACGCAATAGAACCTGATGGATGAGTCAGCAAAGAGTCATGTCATACCTGTGGCCCTAAATGAAGAGGTTTCTCCTTGTTGCGAAAAAAACTTTCAGAAACACCCCCTGTGATCACACATGATACTTCTAAAATCGCTATTTATCCAACCTCATGGTACTCCCATGTCAAATGATGAACGGTGAAAAGAAACCTTTGGTCTTGATGTTTTAAGCATACATCCTGTTGGAGTCCCCCGCCCGAAACGCGACATCTTAGTCTTGCATGGTGAAGTCCCAAATCTCACACAGAGTTCGATCCTTTGAATCTGGAGTCCCATTTCAAGTCTTTAAAAATGGCCATCCGAAATCTCCAGAAATAAAGGAGGTACACTGACGAAAACTATAATATGAATATGAAACCAAAACATGAAAAAACAAAAATGGAGGTTTTAAAAAGATTTCCTGGAAGTTCATGTTCCTTTTCATGGTGATCGTTGCAGATTCCATCTTCCCTTTAGGTGTAGAAAACCAACCTCAACTCAACCAGCGATCCACGATGTCGATCCACCTGGAAGGGTCCACTCTTCGGTTGAAGCTGCGAAGCAAAAGGCCGCTGCGAGCGTAAGGAAGGTAGCATCTGGCAGGACCCAACGAAGGATGTTTCCGACGGAGTACGGAGTGGACCCGAGACGTGAGGAATTCAAAACACATCCGAAGAAACATATTACCCTAACCTTTAAAAAGCCAACAACAGAGAAGAGTTGTATCCCAACAAAAACATTCGATTCAGAACCCAGAAACATGGATTTTGCTGTGCTGACCTTCACAAACTCCAACAGCAGAGGCAAACAGACCTCAGTCGACGGCATGGTGATCCACGTCTAGCAATCTTGGTCAATCGCAACAGATCAACAGTTAAGGGCATTAGGACAGAAGTATCTAGATATGATATTTATAGATTATCTGTATAATATGGCCATACATAATCTAATATGGATTGAATGAAAATTGAAATCAATGAAAACCTTAGCAGCTTCAGCACGCAGCACGCGCAACGCTGCGTGCCAGCACGCAGTGTCGTCACACGGTGGGTTTGCTATCCAGAGAATCATGTGAATGCATTTTTCTGAATAAAAGAAACGCATTTGGCAACGTTGAGGCCTACCGGGGACCCAAAACAGAACCGCAACGGCGAATGCATTTTTTCCGGTTCACAAATCGTCTTCTGCAACTAGTGCTTCTGAACAGCTGCTTGAACTACTGCTGCTTAAGGAACTGTCTGAGGCCGCAGCGTTCTCCGCCCGCCTCTGCCATGGGGTCAAACCGAGATTTTGAGCACGAGGTACCCCCCGCCCTGTACAGAGGCCCCATGCCCCCATGCCAGAGGCAGTGGAGAACACCCCGGCCGCAGAGAATTGCTTAAGCAGCAGCAGCTGCATTAGTAGTTCAAGCAGCTGTTCAGAAGCACTAGTGAGTTGCAGAAAACGATTTGTGGAGCGGAAAAAATGCATTCGCCCCTGCGGTTCTGTTTTGAGTCCTGGGTAGGCCTCAACGTCGCCAAATGCATTTCTTTTATTCAGAAAAATGCATTCGCTTCATCTCCCATAAGTGCGGCCACTGTCTCCAATGCATTTGCCAGAGCTTTAAAAAAGCATTTCAGGGGATGATGACCCCGTGAATAGATGTTTAGAGGAAGCAAATCAAAAATGCATTGAAGCAAGTGCCAGCACGCAATGCCAGCACGCTAGTGACGAGTGCCAGCACGTGAGTGACCGAGATGCTAAGATGAAAACTGATGTTGATTTTCAACAACACGAGATTCCCTCCCAACTCCCGGTGTCTGCAAGTTTGTGTGCTGTTCTTCTTACTTTTTGATCCATGTCTTATCTTGCCAAAGTGACATAGCCATGTGCCAGCAGAAAGGCATTCTTCCCCACATCCACTCCATCTTGCGCAGCTTCCCTTAACGATGATGGCACCCTCGGACCCGACCTCGACCTCGACGTCACCGGCCGCCCGGCCGCTGGTCGAAGTAGACCATCGGAACGCACAGGGCGCAGCATTGCACGTTGGAGTCCTTCTGCCAAGGGTGGTTCCACGGGGTGGTTGCAGCAACTTGGGGATGGAAAAAATAACAACCACAACCAGTTTTGGGTGAAAAAATCCAAACCACTTGGCATTTTTTGTCGGAAGCAACAAAAAAACTTGGAAGTGGTTTTGTTATATATGGATGTTGTGGAGTTTTTTGGTTTAACTAAATGTGTTGAAGTGTTGAAGTTTTCCAACAAATGGTGTGAAGTCTTGAATCATTGAGGGTTTTTCGTTGAAACTTTTGGAATCAACCTTTCTCCATCATTTTGGACCTCCCTCACAAATGCGGGATCGGTCCCATGATGTTAGGCTCTGCAATCTTCACAAAGCCTTGGGACTCATAATGTGCCTCTCACCAACTTGCGGTGCGAGGCAAATCACCGGCAAAACTCCCTGGAAAAACCTGAAAACTCATCCCTGGCCCTTTGAAAAGGGAAAAAACCATGGGAACCCAAAAAACCTTACTTTTTTGGGGGGTTCCATTGTTGGATTTCCGGGGGGTGTACCATTTTGAAAAAAAAACATCAGCATCTTAGCATCTTGCTCAATGAACAAAGGTGTTGATGTTTTGCATTGATTTGGGTGATTTAAGGTTGTTCAAAGCATGAGAATGAGCTGGATATGTACATCTGGAGAAGTTGTGCACAAGTCGGATGTTGAAACTTTTGGAGCGGCCAAAGAAACATAAAACAACAGTGTAATAGATCAGTCTGATGTTCATGGCCCTAAACTGTTGTACTTTCATCTTATCTCAAATGGGTGCAAAGTAGGCCTTGCATCGGCGTTGAGGTTTCAACTGCAAACTTCTTATGAATCACAACACAACTTGTATAATTTCACAACAAGTGGGGGAATCGCTAGGCCCGATGCTGTTTTTGGGTGGATTTTGATCATCCTAAATCTGCCATTTTTGTTTCAGCACAACTTTCCCCCACCTCCAATTGTGTCTTGAGATGCTGTGACCTCCCATCTACCATCAGCAACAGGAAGTCAAAACCTCGGTGACATCACCATTCGACCATCCCAGTTGGATTGCCATCCCATCTAGCTGGATTATATAATATACCGAATGAGTCACGAAAAAAACCCCTTGCTTTCCATTGTACTTGCTTACTTATTACAATACCCACATAGTTGGGTAGTACAATATATACTGTATACCCTCAAACACCAGGGGCCCTTTTTTCATCGCTCCAATGGATTTCCAAGCCACATACTGCGGTACTTCTGATTCACAAATATCTTTGGGGGTAACATCTGGCCTTATTTTAAGGTCCTGACCTGAATCGGTTGGCGATTTGGGGAGGATTGCCACCACCCCATGGGGAGTGTACCTAGAATACATGAAACACCTGGAAACTACTAACCCAATTTGGTGAATGATGAATTCAACTATTCCACTACTTGAAAGTGAACATCATAAAGATTATGTATAACTATAGTCTGCAGATGTCTGTAGTAGTAAAAATCATCCAAATCACCTTCCAAAAGTTCCTGGTTGGAAGTTTTGAAATGATGCCAACCTGCAAACGACCATGGAACCTCCTAGCTGCACTTCCAAATCACCTTTGATGTGGCGCATAAACTGATTGGTACCTTAAATTCTTGGAAAACAAATCCACAGATTGATGGGAAATTACATGTACAGGAAATGATTCATCTATGTATTTCATATAATATCATATACACCCCGGAAAACTAACATGACAACGGAAAATCACCATCTTTAATAGGAGATACATCTTCAAATTGTTATTTTTCCATTGTCATTGTTAGTTTTCGTGGGGGGTAATCAACAAAATCTACTACTGATTAAGTATGATCTATGAACCCTTAGAACCTACCACTCAACCAACCACCAACAACCCAGGTCGCCCTACCCCTCGAATGGACCACGTCTAGGATCTTGGATAACCTCATGGCACAGTAAACCTCCAGGAAACCAACACATCCCACCATTGGTGGGGAAGTTCGGAACATCATTGACTCAAACATACTGACTCGGAGTGGGGGATCATATATGTGAGTTTCCCAGGAGGGTTAAGAACAAAAAAAACAAAAAACACTTCCTTGAAAAACCGCCGGAAAAACACCTGTCAAGAAACATCTTTTGATCCAAGCCTTTCCCCCGTGCTTCAGGAATCACATATTGTGCTACCCACACGGCACAGCGCGCCTGGATTTTCAGCGCTTGGAAGCGATGGAAAAAAATAAGAAGTTGAGGTCAACGCTTTGACATTTGGAGGATCCATGACAATTTTTTTCCACGGATAGTTGGTCCCTCTGAAATCATATCCTAATAAACATGTCCCATCTTTTTTTCCAAAGTTGAAAGTTACATTGCACTTCGAAACATATCATTAGAAAACAAAATCAACAGTGTCATTATACATAAAGCGCAACATCTCATGACATATCATGCCAGTCGCCTCCGTATCCTTCAGGGATGGCGCTGCGAAACTTTGTCGCACCACCTCGGCCATCTGAGGCCTCGAGGAGGTTTCAACAGTCTACCCCCCAGGATGCCAGTCACAAATGAAGGTTTAGGTTGGGATTCCTTACTAAAAAAGGAATAATCCTGGGGCCCAGGGGGGTAGTTCCAAGGTATGATGCGATTGGGCCACAAAAATATGTTCAGTAGGGTCCAACGGTTCAGCTAATTGGTAAATTGGTTCATTTTTTTGGGGCCCGGCTTTTTTTTGATTCCTGCGATCCTCTTAGGAGCAACACTAGAATTTCCAAACCACCAACCCAAACCACCAATTTACCATGACGTGCACAGAGAATATTTGGGCCTTAAAAAATATGGTATAAACCAATAGGACTTCGATGGTACAATTGTGGTTGCACGAAAAAAATGATCAACAAAGGTATCTGGTTTTTGCAAGAAACTTGCTTTGAACGCCAAACTCCGAGTCTTGATTTTGGTGATCGTTCACGTGTTACCAAAAAGTATTGCACTGAGTCATTGTTGATTTGGATTTTTAGAAGCAACTCTAGTCGCCTTCTACCGAGCTGGGGACGCCGTTGGAAGGTCAGCAACTTGTGTCGTAGACTCGGAGACTTCAATCCAACACAAACGCATCTCCCAAACAAAGAGTGAAAAAGTATCGCTTGACTTGGAACTTGCATGTCCCGTTTGCAACATACACTCTAGTAAAAACACTTGTCTCACAACAAAAAAGAATCCAAAAGCAACTAAAAACATGTCAAAAGAGCATTAGGACGGTGAATCTCCCATTCATCGATATCAACCACCCTTCCTTTTCAAGTCATTCCCCAAACTAACGCCAAAGACACTGTGTTTTGCTTTTGGGCAAACGAAGGAATGCTCGACCCAGCTCAGATGTCCCATCTTTGGGGACCTCAACCGGAAACTTGGAAAAAATCAGCACTGGCGAAGCCTCTAAGCATTCTTTACCTGAAAGGAATGAACAATAAAAGCTGTAGAAAAATATACACATAAGACCGAACCTTCTATATATATCTATAATAATTGCTATATGTATACACATGTAATATAATCTATTCAAATACCTCCTGCACAACTCCCTATCCAGGTACCCCTTCCCAAGCCCCAACTCCTTTAGAACGAGCATCCACTGAGATTTTCACTTCTTCCGTGTCAAGGTCTTCTTTCACCAGTACCACCTGCTCGAGGTCTTTTTTTGCGAAAGTTTTCCACGTCAGTGCCAAAATGCACGAAAGGGGCAACAAATCAACAAATCATTTGTTTGACATAGTAACTAGTGGAAAAAAGTGTTACTTGGAGGGCATTGATTTCTATATACACATTGATAATGGCAAATAGTATCTCTAAGCTTTACCAATCATGCAAGATGCCAAAATAGTCTAAAAACCTCTAAACCAAAGAGTAAAGAGTAAAGGATCATGTAAAATCATTGAAAGCAATTTTGCAGCGTACCATGGGCTTTTATACCTCCACAATCTCCGCCTTGTCTGTTATAACCTCTCCTACAAGTGATGAATTTTCAGGGTGTGTCCAAGTGGCACCAAGTGGTCAACCTTTCTTTACAATCGAAGAAAGTAAGTGGGTAGCAAAAAGGAATCCTTTGATGAATGAGTTTTTGTCGTTGAATACAAAGCATGGATGGTCTGCCCAGCCCACCAATGAGGATTTCACATAACGCGTATGTTGGAAAAAAACAGTATACAGTATACAATATATATATATATATGACTTACGTGACCCATCTTGTCACTATGCTCGTTTTCTAGCGAGTATCCATTGCATTACATATGCGCAAACAACCGAAGTTGATCAATCATTATGACATTGCTTCCTAGGCTTCGGGCTGCAAACACCATTGACATTGTCATGATACACCCTCAAAACTTCCCCAAGAGAAGTCCATCTTTCCCAAAAATTTCCTAACCGCCTAACCGGGATAAAAGACTTCACCTTAACATCAACTGAAGATGTAGAGGTGATCTTGTGAGTGCTTGGCACCAGGAGCCACCTTCCAGAACAGTTGGAAGGGGTAGATTTGGGGTGTGGAAAATTCTGCACATCTAACCATGGCTTGTTTAAGGATGTCATATGATGCTGATATTACCTGCCAAAAAAAAGAAGGCCATGGGGAATCTGCTTGAGACACTTGAGATTTGGGGAGTTTGGGGGAGGGTCGGGTCGGGTCTCTGCTCTTTTGAAGAGGCCATCTAAAGTTGCCCTCAAAATCTTCTGGTGGAGAACAAAAACAAGAATCAATACAGTAATCAACTACGGACACTTTCTGACTTATATGACTCATGCCTGCAATGAACTATCCCATACAATCCTACAGTACAGAGAAATCAATCTTGAAAGAAGTTTTTTTCCAGCAGTTGCATGGGTGAGTCGGTCAGTCATGTCACAGCTGAAAATCGAGGGTAAAAATTGGCGGCAAACAAGTAACTCGCCCCTGTCGGCCTTGATTCTTCTGCAATAAAACTGGTTCGTCGTTCATCTCTGTATCTTCACAGTCTCTGCCATCTTAGTTTGAATGCGGGTACTCTTCCCTCCAGCAGTCATTGTTTTTTTCGGGGACAAGAATCGAGGCGTTGGAAGATCCAGGCCCTGCTGTATCCGCTTAGACATGATGCTGATCTGATTTTTTAAAATTCACCATCTTCAAAAGCAACCTAGATCAAGTAAGAGGGAAATATGCGGGAAGAAAAATCAATTCCATCTTTTTCAACACCTACAAAATGATGAACAAAATGGTATAAAATGGTCTCATTTCTCATCACTTCCCATCATAATTCACCACTTGCCTGGCTAAGGCTAATGGTACATCGTTCCAATGGTTCTTGTTGATCGCATCCAAGCGAACCTGTGGGACTTGGGGTGTTTCCCAAAGATAGTGGGTTTTTTGTGCCCCCAAAATGGATGGGTTGAAAATCATGGAAAAACCCCTATTGGATTTTAATGGATGAGTTGGGGGGGAAGTTACCCCCACTACTGTTCGGAAACATCCTAAGTTACCTGGACTACCGTTGGCAAGTCCAAAAAACGCCTGAGAATTTCCAATCAAGGGTTTTCAGCTGGATATATTTTGTCTGTTGGCTTGCCAACTTGCTTAAATATCCAAAGGTTCTAAGTTTGGCAGCCTTAAAAAAGACAGTTTCCAGATATATTTTCAGACAGGGGAGACAGCTGATTCGCTGGAGCAAGGAAAGGAATTCCCTTGGTGTAAAAACCACGCTGGCTAAGGATCTGATATATGTTCCACAAAGAATGTTCAAAATCATCTGATAGACCCTACATAATCACTGAGTCGATTTAATGTTTACATCTTTTCTCTCTACTTGATTTTAAATGCACCAAGATTTCTTAAGAAATGCACCTGGATCGCTACAGTCCAACACAATCTCTACCTTCAAGCCAACTGAGACACATATAAAGTTTAAACTGAACAACCTGCACCAAAAATGGTCTTTTGCTTGGATCATTTTGGAATCACTTTGGATCTACCTGCATCTAACCTTTTGTTTGCCAAACCTTTTTGGCTGCCAACTCCCCTGATTTTGGGCCTCTAACTTCCCTTCATGTCGTCGACTCTGAAAGCAGTGCAGCCGTTGATGTCGGACAGCAACCAGGCGGCAGAAGAGCAACACCAGGCGTAGCAAAAGTGCCAGTAGCAACGGCGACTGACAGGAAATCATGGATTCCATGCATGAATTTTGTTGGAAGTTTGTTCTTCAAACGTGCTACACCGGATATGAAACTGGAGCAGCCATCAGATTCCATGGAGGCCGTTGTTATCTCCAATGATTTCTGAAGCCAATGGGAATCATCCCCGAACTTCCCTTGCATAATTAGTTAATTTATCAGACCTTGAAGGGATGGTATGGTCCATTAATGAAAGAAGTCCAACAAGTACAACGAACGATAGAAATCAGGTCTTCAACTACATGTTTAAAGAACCCAGCTATGTCTGTATGTATGTCTCCGCATATGATGTGTATATATATATATACCTACATATCTACAGTATATTATGATTTCACGGACATTCATGTGTATATAGAAATATCTACTAAATACCTACTGTACATCCAAACACCCTCATAGTAATTTAAAAAGGGGAATGGAAAATGCATCTGTATCTTCAGAAAAAGATCATATAAGACCTCCCTTCAGCCCACCGGGAAAAAAAAACGGTCTCGCCACTGGGACCTGTTCAACTGCCGGGCACCAAGGACCTTGGACCTGCGGAGGTTTTCCCCATCATCTTTGGAGAGGTTGATGTTGATAGGTTTGTTGGAATTGATTGATTTGTGTGGGAAAAATGTGGAAAAACATTGGGTTTTTGGTAAGTTCTTCCAACACTTTTTTGTAGCACGCTTCATGGGCTTTGGCAAAAACATGGAGTTGATTCTGGCAATTCAAGACAATAATCACTGACATCATTGCAGCAGCATGAAGTCCTGCTAAGCGTTGATGTTTTTGGGATGTGACTGATGGTTCTCATCTGATAAGTTTTCATGGGTTGTACCCCATGATTCAGCAATCACATTCACAGGGACTCCTTGCTGCTTGTTCTCCTTAGATGTTTACAAACAATGTGTCCCTTCACACGGCTTCCGAGGCTCCATTAGGATCAGAAATGTCAAAGAAATGATTTGGGTCTGCCAGGGCATGTTAGTAACAAGATGGGTCAGCACGGCAGCTACACAAGGAGTACTGTTGCATTTACATAGTTTCCAGGGCCTATGTCAGCTAGCATCATCTGGGTGGAAGATGACTCCGACAAAAAGCAAAAGGTCCGAACAGGGCAGATCTGAACTGATAGAGTGTCTCTGTGAAAGAAGGAACATTTCCTTAGAGTCACCAATTCAACCAATTCCAACCCCTAGAGAGCGTCAGGAAATCAGGTTTCCCTGCCAGCCCTGGAGATTTGTCTTCATGGTTGACACAAGTTCACAACTTGCATCACTTCCATCACATAGAGATAATATACCTAATCGAATCCCATTCCCAAAATCTTTGGAAAGAATTCACTCACCTTGGAAACCATGGCAAAATCTGACACATTCTGTTCTCAAAAAATGGGAGAAAAAAAAGTAACCGCAACTACCCCCAAACCTAATCACCTAGCATTATTCCCAAAAAACAACACACAAAGTAGACATTCACTGTCCCACCTCTTCCGGTGGGTTTCCCCCCATGGGTGCCTCGCCACTTTGTAGGTCAAAGTTGGTTCCGAAGACGTTGCAGGTCCCACGCAACAGCCGGGCATCGACAGAGGCACCCGGACCCAGAAAGGACTGACGCCTCAGAGGGATGATGGTGATGCCATGATCCCAGGATGCAACGATGGATGGAACAAACAACGATCGATGGATTTGGATTGATTTAACTAGTTGGTGGTTCCAAACTCATTTGAAACATATTAAGTATGTAATATATAGCCAAATTAGATCATCTCCCCAGGTAGAAGTGCAAATAAAACACCACCACCTAGCTAAAATGGAACCCAAAAGTTGATTGTGTTGAAACTGAGTTTCCTTTTCAAAAGGGATGATTTTCAGGCTTCATGGTAGTTTTGGGGGTTCATTTGTGACATGATGTATCATCGGAATCTGGATGAAAGATTTTTTGCCCCTGATATGTTTGGTCATTTGGGGATGATTGTCTTATGAACTTGTAAGGCTTGAGATGGATGCAATTGATTAGCAGCAACAATGGATGATTGTCTCTCATTTACATCCCCCCAAAAAAACACACCTATAAAGCACCTTCCAGGAGGCCTTCCCAAAAGGAAGGACTCATCTTCCAACCCCAGTAGTTCAGGTGCTATGTTAGTTTCATGAAGGGTAACTGCCAAAATTGAAACCATCAACCACAAGTAGAGTGAAGGCATAAGTTTCCTCCAATCAAGCCGACTTCGATATGACTGAAATGATGAATGATACAAACCAGCCGCATAATTTTCCGAGAGTTTTTTGACGTCCAGAGATCACCAACCTGCACATCCAAAATCACGGAGGTTACCTCCAAGCGATGCAGAAATTTTCGTGACGCCTCCCAAAAATCGGTAGTGTTGGTTGAGCCTCCCAACATGTCAACAAAGAAAAAACAAAAACACCCCGGAAATCTTGGCTGAGATCCCTGAAATTTGCATCCTGGTCTTGGAGGAAAATTCCAATGATTTCAAGGCACAATGGTGGCACAGCATCCTCCATGACGTAGATCTCCCCATCCTTCCCTGGAACGCGGGAGCGTGATCAACAGCACTGGGGAAGCAAATTGGCTGCTTGTTTCAACATGGACAATATGCATTTTACATATGTATATATATATACATATATGTATATGCATACCCACAGACCGGGACGTTCGCCGCACCCAAAACGGACCCTCGTGTGCTTTTCTGCATTTTGCAGGGTGAAGGGGAAAAACTACAGCTCACCTGACCGTGTATCACCAGCAACATCTTAGGATCACCACAATATTCAACAAATAAAGGCAGAGTTTTTCGCACATTCATATTACCACAGGTCACTGACGCCCATGAAATTTAAGCTCATTTGCTTCCATCTGCAGGGCTCAGTCTTGCCTGCTCTGTTACCAGCCTGAGCCATCCCTCCATCTCTCAACGTATTGAACTTGCAATCTTGATGTGTGCTACTCCCACTCCTGGAAATCCAAAACATGATCTCTAATATCAAGTGAAGATAGTTCCGGTCCAGGAAGAAAAAAATCATTGACCGATCTCTACTTAGCCAAATTGAATCAACCCGCTTGAGGCTGTCTTTTTGTTTTCACCAACCGTAACTTTCCCCTTCAAAACGGTGCCCCCAACCTCTCAATACTGCCAGGGTTGGACCATTGGCCAGCTGATAGCGTTTCAAAGCGCCCCGCTTTGGTAAGTCCTCGAGGTGAGGTTGGCGAGGTTGGCGAGGTTAAATGCTCACCTGTAGTATGCATTTGTTACAGAAAATTCGGGGGAATGCTTGTGTATTGAGGTAGATGATTAGATAAATAAATGAAGGAATGAATACAGTACTTTGGCAAATATGTACAATGAACTATACAATTGAGTATATGAATGAGATCAATACATCAACCAAAACTTGTATCTCTGTATCTATAGTAATAGTATGTACACCATATGTATATATATATACATATGTATCTATCATATGATCGGCAGATGTGGATAAGAACATGTCACTACTTGGTGCTGGATTAGATTCTAAGACTCTAAGAGATTCTAAGAGCCAAAAAGTGCAAGGTGCCTGAGATTATGTCTCTCAAGATGTTTCAAGAAGCAAAAGACTCAGATTCACTGCCTTTGTCTAATGAGGGAACACATCCATCACCCCAAAAAAGTCACGAAATTGATCCTGGAAGTTGAAGACCCACAAGCTTATGTACAAAAGACATCCATCCCCAAAGATGAGAGTCCTCTTCTCCAATCAGCTGAACCCACATCAACTCACATTGTAAGGCCACAGCACCAAACAGTCATTGCAGAGGGTTGAAGCCGGCATTTATGCCGCTGAATGAAGTGAAGGTTGACGTTGACTCGAATCTTTGTTTTACCGGAAACATAAAGGCCTCAGAAAATTTGGAACTGAGTTTTTCTGTTTTTTCATAATTTAGCAAACTGTAAAACTGACATTCTGAGCAGCACATGTGACAGAGCCTGATAAGCCCTCAAAAAAACCCTACAAAAAAGTTTAAGTTTCAGTGGATCATATGTACATACATATACATCAAAAATAATGTAAATACATGTGTATGCTGTATACATATATACATCCCACTAATCTGGTGAATTAGATCTGCCGTTCTAAGGGAATGCCGAAGGTTTGCCTTTTTGAGGTAAACCAGCTTGTAACTAAAAAAAATGGGCTGCGCAAGCCACATCTTCTTCATGTTCAATATATCTGACTTCTCGAGCCAAATGAGCTTGTTACCTGCGACGCTACCTGCTACCTGCTACCTACCTGCAACCGAAGTCCAACAAGAAATCATGTGTTTTTTTGTTCTTAACATTGCTGCATTGTTTGGGAAAAAAAACTAGCTGTTCGTGAATTTCCTATACAGACTGGTTGCGACCACTGATGTTTTATCTGCTGATAATTGAAGCAAATCGCTATGCTTTGAGACCGTGTTCTCAACATCCTCATCCTCCTCGCCATGCATCATCATCACCAACATCATCGTCGTCATTCATCCCCAAAGCGGCTGCTTTACAATCCCCATTTACTGCAGAGATTCTGCCCATGAGCTTCAACCATGAGGCGTCACCAACATGCTGAGGGTACTGTGGCATGCTCACATCACACACGCATTTTGCCATCTTGAACAGATAATAATCTTGTTTTGAATAAATTCTAAAACATACCCGGCAAAAGGTATTCACCAGGCCCTGACTGATTCAGTTGTTTAGGACGATCCTTCAAATGAATGTGTTTTTTCTACATCTAGCATATAAAGAACTACCTGAAACCACTTTAGACCCCTGTGGAACTCTCAAAACATCCAGCCTGATGCATCTTTCTGTTCCAGGAATTTCAAATCATCATCGGCAACAAAACATCATTATATGGCATTATGATTTATGACTCCCAACAACACCTTCAGATTGTGGCTTCTCCAATCCCAATCCCAATCTCATCCCTCTCATCCCATCAAAATCCCAGCTTTCATCCTCCATCCACCCCCAGGTTCACATAAATATACTTGAAAAAAAAAATTGCTGTCCGATGGGTTGCCGCACTGTACGTCCCAGATCGCCTTCAGGTTTCTTTTTGAAGCGTCGCTCCAAAAGCCTCCCAGTCATCTTCTGTGTGCCCAGGAGGGCAATAGCTTCAAGGCATTCGGATTCGATTCTACAGGAGGAATCCTGCCTAGAGATGTTCACTATTTTAAAAGAAATGGGGACAAGGATCTTTGAGATCTTGAAGATTGAAATTATAGGATTTCGCTTCCTTGACAGCACCTGGATTTTGTTCAATCCCATCCACCACAGATTCCCATCCGCAAATTCCCAAATCGCACCCTTTGATCTTGTCAGGCTCTTGTACTGGAGCCCCTTCCTAAGTCGCAGGGTCTCGGTAAGAAACCTTCCACAGATATACAGATATACATCAAATCCATGACATTTCAAAGGTATTACTTCTAACAAACTGGAAATCAACGTCCTTCAAATAACGAAGAGAATGGAATGAATGATCCATTGTGTTATCCCACCGTCAGACTTAGCAAGGTTTGAATGCTGCAGGGTGGAGGCGTCACCAGGTGAGAGTTGTCGACAATTCATGCAACAGCCAAGTCGGAGATTGGGAGACAAAAAAAGAGATGAACCGTTAAGTAACCCTCCCCCAAGAACCTTTTCGGGCGAAAGCTATTTGCCCAAAGAACCCCAGAAGACTACCAGATGTCTTTTCCCCAGTACCTTTACTATGGTTTTTCAGCTCCAAAGCTAATGCTGCAAGAAGTGAGAGAGTCGTATAGTCCTCAAACATCACTGATGTTTTTCCATGTTGCCTTCCCCCTACATTGGCTGAACTCAATGAACTGTAAATCTTACTAGCAAACTTCCACAAGTACAACATCCCTAAGCCCCTGGCCTGTGCCTTCTTCAGGGCCTGCCCAGGAACACCAGATGATTTGAAGTCCAAGAAAACAACATGGAGACATGAAAGTTGTGGATAAGAGATGAAACTCCATGTCTACGTTACAGTATCATGACATATTGTGAATGTATTACGACTTATAAAATATTATCTTTCTTTTCTGATTCTTTCTGAGTTTTTTGAAAAGCCTGGATATGCTTTTGCAGAATCTCTTTCTCATCCAAGTCAAAATGCCTTCACTTCAACCCTCACTAGACCCCATTTCACAAAACCCTAACAACAGTCAACAGTTCTTCCCATTGCTAAACCACCTCCTCTGCATCAAGCTGAGGGAATGCACGCTTATCCTGAAACAGGATTCAACAACGTGAATAGCAAACAGGTGGGTGAGGTGACGTCATCTACCTTTTGGTTTTGACATCCTGGGATGGAGACTACATGAGCACATGGTTGTGTTGAATATCCATTTTGAGCATGATGGGAATTGCCACAAACTGGGCCAATTCTAGGATATGAATTTGGAAACACAGAAACGACCTAGCGTCGCTTTTGCACGGTGTGAAACACCCCAAGGTGGAATGATGGCGGGTTTTGATGAAGCTGCAGTTTTCACTTAGCACTATTTAAAACTTATCAGCTAAGTTTCCAAACAAAATGCAGATCCTTTCCAAACGGCTGCCGCAGAAGTATACTAAAATTGGAAACCAGGATAAAGCAAACATGTTGACAGGAAGTCTATCTACACTGAAAATCACCCTTTCAAAAACGAAAATCCTCCCGATTTCCAAACTGTTTGTTGGCTTCCATGGTATGTTTTCAGAGGGTGTAGGGTGTACTCAACGTGACCAATGGATGCGCCTACAAACCTTAGGTCCATCGGATCAACCCCCACAACCTTAACCATCAATTTGGCAAAGGCAATGGCGTGCTGAATGTTCGCATCCACAATCCTCACCAGGTCACAAACGAAAACCCGAAAGATTGCTAGGACAATACAAGGGTGTTTGTTTTTTTCGTGTCTCTTTTCAAAACTAAAAAAATAGTGGAATATCATATCTCTTTTAAACAAAAAATTGGAAGATCATATCTCTTTTACAAAAATATTGGAAACCTCTACCAATCATGCTGCAAGACCACGGACACGAACACATCTCTCAGAGAACTACTAGATGTCTACATCTTGAGCCAAAGATTTGATAGATTGGATCCTCAAAAATTGGGATTTATCCCTGACTCCCAGACCTTCCAAGTTTTCCCACGAGTTTTCCCATTTTTGCTCCTTGTCTCTGTGAGATCACAAATATTCCAATCCAAGTCTGCTAAGGGCAAAGGTGGAAAACACACCTTTTTTGGCGGCAGGAAAACGAAGAACTCACAGATAACTGGGATTTTTTGGCCAAGTGACTGTTCTTTATGAAATTCTCTTCATAAATCTGATAATCTGTATAAAAGACTTTGACGCAATGATGCAAAGATAAAAATCAAGCACCTTACAACAATCTTTGTTGATTTTTTGACACTGTCAGTTGGGATCAACATTTTGGGTTTTCTGTAGATTTCATCGTTTTTCACTGCACATTTCATCCCCAGCCTCAATGCGTGTTTCACCCTCCATGATGAGATTCATCGTCCTGAAAATACATGATGGCAAGGAGGAAGGAAGGTTATCCCAAAAGTCGGCCTTGGCCTCAAAGGTCATATCCTAGAGGATCAGGGCAGGATGGATCTTTATTTGGAAGTAGTATAAACCCCTCTAGGGAACGAGTTCATAGTTTTTTGTTGATGGTTCAGAGTCATCCCATTCCCAACCAACCACCGTGGTTGGATGGTGTATAAAACCGCACCGTAAATAATGGGATAATCTATATACCTATGAACTGGTGATCGCCGGATTTCTGAACCATCAACAGTATCAATTACACCTGGGAAAAAGGAAATTAATCTTCAAAAGTGCCATTGATAGGGGATATGTTAGTTTCCTGAAGGGCAATCCAAGTATGAATGACCATCACCTACAACGAGAAAGAGAGAGAAGGAATGACTATGAATAATCATAATGTACATACTTTGCCCGTCAAACGGATGCCAGATAACTTAACCCCAAATCCTCTATGTGTGCTGCAAAATATCCAGGGGAACCCTCCATCTTGGAGTTTTGCCCATTTCTTTGGGGGTTTCACCACGTTGTCACGACTTCGCTCGGATTTGCAGCCATGTCACGAGTACAAGGCCGTTTGCACCTTGATCCATCAAGCCGTTCCGTTGGAAGGTCGTTGACTGGAGCTATTTGTGAAGTTCCAGGGGTGGGTCCCCCAGAAACAGAGGGAGATATTGAAATGTTTTGGGCTCAAAAGAAGCATGTCAATTGCGTTGTTAGTTGCAGATCCGGAAAAAATGAAGGGAGCCTCAACATGAAGTTTTAATTTTTGTCAAGGTCGAAATCTTCTCAAGCAAAGGAATCAGTTGATAATATATCTGCTAAAAAAGGATGTCTGATTGTTCTATTAAAATTTTCCTTTGCACTAAAGACTACCTTACTCAACCGAACTTCTTTTGGTATAAGTTCCAGCCCTTTTCCAGTCAACCACCCGTGGCTACAGGTTGTGAACCACAACTTCTTGGGAAAGCCGACAATCTCCGCAAAGGATTTGGGCCATGGGAAGATCTTGCGCCCCTCCTCATCCTCAAAGAAATGGAAGCCCGGCAGACCATTCAGCGTAGGTGTAGGAAGAGTTTTTCATGTACGAGGTCAAAAGACCAAGGTAGAACTAGTTGCAAGTGGGTGTAATGTAACTACACATAGTGGTACATACCGCATGTGCAAAAAATTAATACAGTATATAAACATTTGATAATATTTCATTGTGTCTACACATAAAACTACAACCACATTGCAACAGCTCAGAAGCATAGAAGCTCTGGTGATGTACATGAGCCATCATGACCCGGTTTTTCACGCTTCCGTTCTGGGATGCCCCAACCAACTCATAGGGATCTGGTGCTGGTGGCATCTTCTTCCTGGCCTGTCCCTTGGGTGATGTACGTGGAGACCGCGAGCGCAGGCGAGCCAAGGTTTCCTGGGTTTCTCAACGGAAACTCGTTGTGGGGCCGGGATTCAGTCTATAGCCTGCCTCATCATCACCATCATCATCAGCATTGTCATCAGCATGGCATTATCACCAACAGCATCATCATCAATATGATCAGGGTTAGGCCTGCATTCTGTAGTAAGTTTTCAAAACCCATCATCTTGTGCCTGCGTCTTGGGTAATAGACATGGCCATTCCGAATGCCATCCCCTTCGTATTGTACATTCGTAGATCCCAACAAAGACATTGGTAATTAAGGATATGAACATCTCCTTTGTGAGATGTTCCAGAAGAGAAAAGGCTGGATTGCCGAGAGCCTAGAGTGGATGTTTGAACCGGTTGTCAAATCAAATCTTTCAAGTTTCCTGACCTATTACACCTGTGATGTTCAAGCATTTTAGAAATACCCAACACGCCCTTAGTTAGCAGGTTTTTAACCAGGCAAGACAAGGCCGTTTCGTGAATGGAATCTTGCCCAAGCATTGAAGTTCATAGGTGACTCAACTGCAAAATTCCAACAAATCTTACCAAATCACTTGAGCCACCAAAAAAACTCTTACTTTCAATTATACTGGTTGTTTGATAGGGATCCTTATAATGGTTTATTATAATCTCCACATAACTGGGTAGTACAATCCCCTATATACCCTAAACAACCAGGTAGATTGATTCTGTGATTCTAATGCCTCACCCCATCCACCCGCAGCCTTGGCGATGCTTCGTGTCTGCAAGTTTTTTGGAGCTGGTGGTATGGTGGGTTTTTGTTGGGCACAAATCGAGCAGGATGCCTTTGTTGCATTCATATGATCTGCGGACAAAATTACAAAAAAAATGAAAAGTACATGGCACAGTCCCGATGTAGTGGTTTTAAGTAAGGCCCTTTACTAACCTACCTTTTTGGGGGCCGTTAGCCATGTATTTTGACTATAAGGTATCTGTGACAGGGGAAAATGCTTTTGTGTTGAAGGTTTTTGGAATCTGGAAAACGCCGATTCTTAGCATCTTGAGTCGTACCCGACTCAGGGTGTTTTTTTTCGATTCACCAATCATTTTCTTGGTCGCTTTTTTTGAGCGAAGTTGCCCTGGCCTTCTTCTTGGTCTCCTCTGCTGCCCTAGCCACACGCCTGCATAGAAGGATTGCTTTACGTTTTAGGTCGCTGGGGTGTTGTTGTAAAGGAGCAAAAAAAACCAGTGGGTTTTTTGAATCTTTCTTGATGAGATTGCTGGAAAACCCTAAGTTGGGCGAGGATCACTTGTGTATAAACCATGCTGGTTGGGGTTTGACCAACACGTTCGATGGTGCTCATGCTTCAGAAACATGTGTTAATGGAAAAATTTGACTGAACCCGATGATATGATAAAGATTCATAAATATCTCACAAATTCACCAGTACTTTACCCATCCCAACATGGCTATCTGGATTTGGTTCAATCACAACACATCACGGCAACCCGGCAGCTTCCCCGAGCCTCCTCTGCGCGCAAAGCACGGCAACACCTGCGGCTGCAACACTCATTGATGGCCAGGTCGTATGAGAGGAAGCTCCTGGAAAGGCCCAAGAGCAGGGATCAATCTCCCTGCAACGTATGTTTGTGTGGATATGTGTATATTTATGTATATATTCTATATGTATATGTATGCTACCCC